>CAKAJE020002107.1:0-128757 GCA_916610135.2 Macropis europaea
TGAATTCTTAAATTAACCATAATATAAGATGACCTAATCGGGTCTCTGATTGCCCTACCCTAGAAGTGTAATAGTGCATTTTACTCGCCATTTCATGCGCTTTGAGATGCCGCTTAGCTCAATACGCTATCTGATATAGGAGCGACGTAAATTGAACAAATGTGACAGAATTTCGCTGAATTCTTATATTAACCCTAATATAAAATGATCTAATCGGGTCTCTGTTTGCCTTATTCTGGAAGTTTAATAGTGCATTTTGCTCGCCATTTCATGCGATTTGAGATGCCGCTTAGCCCAATACGCTATCTGAAATAGGAGTGACGTAAATTGAACAAATGTGATAGAATTTCGCTGAATTCTTAAATTAACCATAATATAAAATGATCTAATCGGGTCACTGTTTGCCCTACCCTAGAAGTTTAGTAGTGCGTTTTACTCGCCATTTCTTGCGCTTTGAGATGCAGCTTAGCCCAATTCGCTATCTGAAATAGGAGCGACGTAAATTGAACAAATGTGATAGAATTTCGCTGAATTCTTATATTAACCTTAATGTAAAATGATCTAATCGGGTCTTTGTTCGCCCTACCCTAGAAGATTAATAGTGCATTTCACTCGTCATTTCATGCGCTTTGAGATGCCGCTTAGCCCAATACGCTATCTGAAATATCAGCGACGTAAATTGAACAAATGTGATAGAATTTCGCTGAATTCTTATATTAACCGTATTATAAAATGATCTAATCGCGTCTCTGTTTGCCTTACCCTACAAGTTTAATAGTGCATTTTACTCGCCATTTCATGCGCTTTGAGATGCCGCTTAGCCCAATACGCTATCTGCAATAGGAGCGACGTAAATTGAACAAATGTGATAGAATTACGCCGAATCCTTATATTAACATTAATGTAAAATGATCTAATCGGGTCTTTGTTCGCCCTACCCTAGAAGTTTAATAGTGCATTTCACTCGTCATTTCATGCGCTTTGAGATGCCGCTTAGCCCAATACGCTATCTGAAATATCAGCGACGTAAATTGAACAAATGTGACAGTATCTCGCTGAATTCTTATATTAACCTTAATGTAAAATGATCTAATCGGGTCCCTGATTGCCCTATCATAGAAGTTGAATAGTGCATTTCACTCGTCATTTCATGCGCTTTGAGATGCCGCTTAGCCCAATACGCTATCTGCAATAGGAGCGACGTAAATTGAACAAATGTGATAGAATTTCGCCGAATCCTTATATTAACCTTAATGTAAAATGATCTAATCGGGTCTTTGTTCGCCCTACCCTAGAAGTTTAATAGTGCATTTCACTCGTCATTTCATGCGCTTTGAGATGCCGCTTAGCCCAATAAGCTATCTGAAATAGGAGCGACGTAAGTTTAACAAATGTGAAAGTATTACGCTGAATTCTTATATTAACCGTAATATAAAATGATCTAATCGGGTCTCTGATTGCCCTATCATAGAAGTTTAATAGGGCATTTCACTCGTCATTTCATGCGCTTTGAGATGCCGCTTAGCCCAATACGCTATCTGCCATAGGAGCGACGTAAATTGAACAAATGTGATAGAATTTCGCCGAATCCTTATATTAACCTTAATGTAAAATGATCTAATCGGGTCTTTGTTCGCCCTACCCTAGAAGTTTAATAGTGCATTTCACTCGTCATTTCATGCGCTTTGAGATGCCGCTTAGCCCAATACGCTATCTGAAATATCAGCGACGTAAATTGAACAAATGTGACAGTATCTCGCTGAATTCTTATATTAACCTTAATGTAAAATGATCTAATCGGGTCCCTGATTGCCCTATCATAGAAGTTTAATAGTGCATTTCACTCGTCATTTCATGCGCTTTGAGATGCCGCTTAGCCCAATACGCTATCTGCAATAGGAGCGACGTAAATTGAACAAATGTGATAGAATTTCGCCGAATCCTTATATTAACCTTAATGTAAAATGATCTAATCGGGTCTTTGTTCGCCCTACCCTAGAAGTTTAATAGTGCATTTTACTCGCCCTTCCACGCGCTTTAAGATGCCGCCTAGCCCAGTACACTATCTGAAATTGGAGCGACGTATGTTGAACAAATGTGATAGAATTACGCTGAATTCTTATATTAACCCTAATATAAAATGATCTAATCGGGTCTCTGTTTGCCTTACCCTAGAAGTTTAATAGTTCATTTTACTCGCCATTTCATGCGCTTTGAGATGCCGCTTAGCCCAATACGCTATCTGCAATAGGAGCGACGTAAATTGAACAAATGTGATAGAATTTCGCCGAATCCTTATATTAACCATAATATAAAATGATCTAATCGGGTCTCTGATCGCCCAACCATAGAAGTTTAATAGTGCATTTTACTCGCCATTTCTTGCGCTTTGAGATGCCGCTTAGCCCAATACGCTATCTGAAATATCAGCGACGTAAATTGAACAAATGTGAGAGAATCTCGCTGAATTCTTATATTAACCTTAATGTAAAATGATCTAATCGGGTCTCTGTTCGCCCTACTCTAGAAGATTAATAGTGCATTTCACTCGTCATTTCATGCGCTTTGAGATGCCGCTTAGCCCAATAAGCTATCTGAAATAGGAGCGACGTAAATTGAACAAATGTGATAGAATTTCGCTGAATTCTTATATTAACCAAAATATAAAATGATCTAATCGGCTCTCTGATTGCCCTATCATAGAAGTTTAGTAGTGCATTTTACTCGCCCTTCCACGCGCTTTAAGATGCCGCCCAGCCCAGAACGCTATCTGAAGTAGGAGCGACGTAAGTTGAACAAATGTGATAGAATTACGCTGAATTCTTATATTAACCGTATTATAAAATGATCTAATCGGGTCTCTGTTAGCCTTAACCTAGAAGTTTAATTGTGCATTTTACTCGGCATTTCATGCGCTTTGAGATGCAGCTTAGCCCAATACGCTATCTGAAATAGGAGCGACGTAAATTGAACAAATGTGATAGAATTTGGCTGAATTCTTAAATTAACCATAATGTAAAATGATCTAATCGGGTCTCTGTTTGCCCTACCCTGGAAGTTTAATAGTGCATTTTGCTCGACATTTCATGCGCTTTGAGATGGCGCTTACCCCAATACGCTATCTGAAATAGGAGCGACGTAAATTGAACAAATGTGATAGAATTTCGCTGAATTCTTATATTAACCAAAATATAAAATGATCTAATCGGGTCTCTGATTGCCCTATCATAGAAGTTTAGTAGTGCATTTTACTCGCCCTTCCACGCGCTTTAAGATGCCGCCTAGCCCAGTACACTATCTGAAATAGGAGCGACGTATGTTGAACAAATGTGATAGAATTACGCTGAATTCTTATATTAACCCTAATATAAAATGATCTAATCGGGTCTCTGTTTGCCTTACCCTACAAGTTTAATAGTGCATTTTACTCGCCCTTCCACGCGCTTTAAGATGCCACCTAGCCCAGTACGCTATCTGAAATAGGAGCGACGTAAGTTGAACAAATGTGAAAGTATTACGCTGAATTCTTATATTAACCGTAATATAAAATGATCTAATCGGGTCTCTGATTGCCCTATCATAGAAGTTTAATAGTGCATTTCACTCGTCATTTCATGCGCTTTGAGATGCCGCTTAGCCCAATACGCTATCTGCAATAGGAGCGACGTAAATTGAACAAATGTGATAGAATTTCGCCGAATCCTTATATTAACCTTAATGTAAAATGATCTAATCGGGTCTTTGTTCGCCCTACCCTAGAAGTTTAATAGTGCATTTCACTCGTCATTTCATGCGCTTTGAGATGCCGCTTAGCCCAATAAGCTATCTGAAATAGGAGCGACGTAAGTTGAACAAATGTGAAAGTATTACGCTGAATTCTTATATTAACCGTAATATAAAATGATCTAATCGGGTCTCTGATTGCCCTACCCTAGAAGTTTAATAGTGCATTTCACTCGTCATTTCATGCGCTTTGAGATGCCGCTTAGCCCAATAAGCTATCTGAAATAGGAGCGACGTAAGTTGAACAAATGTGAAAGTATTACGCTGAATTCTTATATTAACCGTCATATAAAATGATCTAATCGGGTCTCTGTTTGCCTTACCCTAGAAGTTTAATACTGCATTTTACTCGCCATTTCATGCGCTTTGAGACGACGCTTACCCCAATACGCTATCTGAAATAGGAGCGACGTAAATTGAACAAATGTGATAGAATTTCGCTGAATTCTTAAATTAACCATAATATAAAATGATCTAATCGGGTCTCTGATTGCCCTACCCTAGAAGTGTAATAGTGCATTTTACTCGCCATTTCATGCGCTTTGAGATGCCGCTTAGCTCAATACGCTATCTGATATAGGAGCGACGTAAATTGAACAAATGTGACAGAATTTCGCTGAATTCTTATATTAACCCTAATATAAAATGATCTAATCGGGTCTCTGTTTGCCTTATTCTGGAAGTTTAATAGTGCATTTTGCTCGCCATTTCATGCGATTTGAGATGCCGCTTAGCCCAATACGCTATCTGAAATAGGAGTGACGTAAATTGAACAAATGTGATAGAATTTCGCTGAATTCTTAAATTAACCATAATATAAAATGATCTAATCGGGTCACTGTTTGCCCTACCCTAGAAGTTTAGTAGTGCGTTTTACTCGCCATTTCTTGCGCTTTGAGATGCAGCTTAGCCCAATTCGCTATCTGAAATAGGAGCGACGTAAATTGAACAAATGTGATAGAATTTCGCTGAATTCTTATATTAACCTTAATGTAAAATGATCTAATCGGGTCTTTGTTCGCCCTACCCTAGAAGATTAATAGTGCATTTCACTCGTCATTTCATGCGCTTTGAGATGCCGCTTAGCCCAATAAGCTATCTGAAATAGGAGCGACGTAAATTGAACAAATGTGATAGAATTTCGCTGAATTCTTATATTAACCAAAATATAAAATGATCTAATCGGGTCTCTGATTGCACTATCATAGAAGTTTAGTAGTGCATTTTACTCGCCCTTCCACGCGCTTTAAGATGCCGCCTAGACAGGTACGCTATCTGAAATAGGAGCGACGTATGTTGAACAAATGTGATAGAATTACGCTGAATTCTTATATTAACCGTAATATAAAATGATCTAATCGGGTCTCTGATTGCCCTATCATAGAAGTTTAACAGTGTATTTTACTCGCCATTCCTCGGGTTTTAAGATGCCGCCTAGCCCAGTACGCTAGCTGAAATAGGAACGACGTAAATTGAACAAATGTGATTGAATTACGTTGAATTTTTATATTAACCGTAATATAAAATGATCTAATCGGGTCTGTGTTTGCCTTACCCTAGAAGTTTAATAGTGCATTTTACTCGCCATTTTTTGCGCTTTGAGATGCCGCTTAGCCCAATACGCTATCTGAAATATCAGCGACGTAAATTGAACAAATGTGAGAGAATTTCGCTGAATACTTATATTAACCTTAATGTAAAATGTTCTAATCGGGTCTCTGTTCGCCCTACCCTAGAAGATTAATAGTGCATTTCACTCGTCATTTCATGCGCTTTGAGATGCCGCTTAGCCCAATACGCTATCTGAAATAGGAGCGACGTAAATTGAACGAATGTGATAGAATTTCGCTGAATTCTTATATTAACCAAAATATAAAATGATCTAATCGGGTCTCTGATTGCCCTATCATAGAAGTTTAGTAGTGCATTTTACTCGCCCTTCCACGCGCTTTAAGATGCCGCCTAGCCCAGTACGCTATCTGAAATAGGAGCGACGTAAGTTGAACAAATGTGAAAGAATTACGCTGAATTCTTATATTAACCGTAATATAAAATGATCTAATCGGGTCTCTGATTGCCCTATCATAGAAGTTTAACAGTGTATTTTACTCGCCATTCCTCGGGTTTTAAGATGCCGCCTAGCCCAGTACGCTAGCTGAAATAGGAACGACGTAAATTGAACAAATGTGATTGAATTACGTTGAATTTTTATATTAACCGTAATATAAAATGATCTAATCGGGTCTGTGTTTGCCTTACCCTAGAAGTTTAATAGTGCATTTCACTCGCCATTTCATGCGCTTTGAGATGCCGCTTAGCCCAATACGCTATCTGAAATATGAGCGACGTAAATTGAACAAATGTGATAGAATTTCGCTGAATTCTTATATTAACCTTAATGTAAAATGATCTAATCGTGTCCCTGTTCGCCCTACCCTAGGAGTTTAATAGTGAATTTCACTCGTCATTTCATGCGCTTTGACATGCCGCTTAGCCCAATACGCTATCTGAAATAGGAGCGACGTAAATTGAACAAATGTGATAGAATTTCGCTGAATTCATAAAATAACCATAATATAAAATGATCTAATCGGGTCTCTGTTTGCCCTACCCTAGAAGTTCAATAGTGCATTTTACTCGCCATTTCTTGCGCTTTGAGATGCCGCTCAGCCCAATACGCTATCTGAAATATGAGCAATGTAAATTGAACAAATGTGATAGAATTTCGCTGAATTCTTATATTAACCTTAATGTAAAATGATCTGATCGTGTCTCTGTTCGTCCTACCCTAGAAGTTTAATAGTGCATTGTACTCGCCATTCCATGCGCTTTGAGAGGCCGCTGAGCCTAATACGCTATCGGAAATAGGAGCGACGTAAATTGAACAAATGTGATAGAATTCCGCTGAATTCTTAAATTAACAATAATATAAAATGATCTAATCGGGTCTCTGTTTGCCCTACCCTAGAAGTTTAATAGTGCATTTTGCTCGCCATTTCATGCGCTTTGAGATGCCGCTTAGCCCAATACGCTATCTGAAATAGGAGCGACGTAAATTGAACAAATGTGATAGAATTTCGCTGAATTCTTAAATTAACCATAATATAAAATGATCTAATCGGGTCTCTGATTGCCCTACCCTAGAAGTGTAATAGTGCATTTTACTCGCCATTTCATGCGCTTTGAGATGCCGCTTAGCTCAATACGCTATCTGATATAGGAGCGACGTAAATTGAACAAATGTGACAGAATTTCGCTGAATTCTTATATTAACCCTAATATAAAATGATCTAATCGGGTCTCTGTTTGCCTTATTCTGGAAGTTTAATAGTGCATTTTGCTCGCCATTTCATGCGATTTGAGATGCCGCTTAGCCCAATACGCTATCTGAAATAGGAGTGACGTAAATTGAACAAATGTGATAGAATTTCGCTGAATTCTTAAATTAACCATAATATAAAATGATCTAATCGGGTCACTGTTTGCCCTACCCTAGAAGTTTAGTAGTGCATTTTACTCGCCATTTCTTGCGCTTTGAGATGCAGCTTAGCCCAATTCGCTATCTGAAATAGGAGCGACGTAAATTGAACAAATGTGATAGAATTTCGCTGAATTCTTATATTAACCTTAATGTAAAATGATCTAATCGGGTCTTTGTTCGCCCTACCCTAGAAGATTAATAGTGCATTTCACTCGTCATTTCATGCGCTTTGAGATGCCGCTTAGCCCAATAAGCTATCTGAAATAGGAGCGACGTAAATTGAACAAATGTGATAGAATTTCGCTGAATTCTTATATTAACCAAAATATAAAATGATCTAATCGGGTCTCTGATTGCACTATCATAGAAGTTTAGTAGTGCATTTTACTCGCCCTTCCACGCGCTTTAAGATGCCGCCTAGACAGGTACGCTATCTGAAATAGGAGCGACGTATGTTGAACAAATGTGATAGAATTACGCTGAATTCTTATATTAACCGTAATATAAAATGATCTAATCGGGTCTCTGATTGCCCTATCATAGAAGTTTAACAGTGTATTTTACTCGCCATTCCTCGGGTTTTAAGATGCCGCCTAGCCCAGTACGCTAGCTGAAATAGGAACGACGTAAATTGAACAAATGTGATTGAATTACGTTGAATTTTTATATTAACCGTAATATAAAATGATCTAATCGGGTCTGTGTTTGCCTTACCCTAGAAGTTTAATAGTGCATTTTACTCGCCATTTCTTGCGCTTTGAGATGCCGCTTAGCCCAATACGCTATCTGAAATATCAGCGACGTAAATTGAACAAATGTGAGAGAATTTCGCTGAATACTTATATTAACCTTAATGTAAAATGTTCTAATCGGGTCTCTGTTCGCCCTACCCTAGAAGATTAATAGTGCATTTCACTCGTCATTTCATGCGCTTTGAGATGCCGCTTAGCCCAATACGCTATCTGAAATAGGAGCGACGTAAATTGAACAAATGTGATAGAATTCCGCTGAATTCTTAAATTAACAATAATATAAAATGATCTAATCGGGTCTCTGTTTGCCCTACCCTAGAAGTTTAATAGTGCATTTTGCTCGCCATTTCATGCGCTTTGAGATGCCGCTTAGCCCAATACGCTATCTGAAATAGGTGCGACGTAAATTGAACAAATCTGATAGAATTACGCTGAATTCTTATATTAACCGTAATATAAAATGATTAATCGGGTCTCTGTTTGCCTTACCCTAGAAGTTTAATATTGCATTTTACTCGCCATTTCATGCGCTTTGAGATGCCGCTTAGCCCAATAGGCAATCTGAAGTAGGAGCGACGTAAATGGAACAAATGTAATAGAATTTCGCTGAATTCATAAAATAACCATAATATAAAATGATCTAATCGGGTCTCTGTTTGCCCTACCCTAGAAGTTTAATAGTGTATTTTACTCGCCATTTCTTGCGCTTTGATATGCCGCTTAGCCCAATACGCTATCTGAAATATGAGCGACGTAAATTGAACAAATGTGATAGAATTTCGCTGAATTCTTATATTAACCGTAATATAAAATGATCTAATCGGGTCTGTGTATGCCTTACCCTAGAAGTTTAATACTGCATTTTACTCGCCATTTCTTGCGCTTTGAGATGCCGCTTAGCCCAATAAGCTATCTGAAATATCAGCGACGTAAATTGAACAAATGTGAGAGAATTTCGCTGAATACTTATATTAACCTTAATGTAAAATGTTCTAATCGGGTCTCTGTTCGCCCTACCCAAGAAGTTTAATAGTGCACTTCTCTCGTCATTTCATGCTCTTTGAGATGCCGCTTAGCCCAATACGCTATCTGCAATAGGAGCGACGTAAATTGAACAAATGTGATAGAATTACGCTGCATTCTTATATTAACCGTAATATAAAATGATCTAATCGGGTCCCTGTTTGCCTTACCCTAGAAGTTTAATAGTGCATTTCACTCGCCATTTCATGCGCTTTGAGATGCCGCTTAGCCCAATACGCTATCTGCAATAGGAGCGACGTAAATTGAACAAATGTGATAGAATTTCGCTGAATTCTTATATTAACCGTAATATAAAATGATCTAATCGGGTCTCAGTTTGCCTTATTTTGGAAGCTTAATAGTGCATTTTGCTCGCCATTTCATGCGATTTGAGATGCCGCTTAGCCCAATACGCTATCTGAAATAGGAGTGACGTAAATTGAACAAATGTGATAGAATTTCGCTGAATTCATAAAATAACCATAATATAAAATGAACCATTCGGGTCTCTGTTTGCCCTACCCTAGAAGTTTAACAGTGCATTTTACTCGCCATTTCTTGCGCTTTGAGATGCCGCTTAGCCCAATACGCTATCTGAAATATGAGCGACGTAAATTGAACAAATGTGATAGAATTTCGCTGAATTCTTATATTAACCTTAATGTAAAATGATCTAATCGTGTCCCTGTTCGCCCTACCCTAGGAGTTTAATAGTGCATTTCACTCGTCATTTCATGCGCTTTGACATGCCGCTTAGCCCAATACGCTATCTGAAATAGGAGCGACGTAAATTGAACAAATGTGATAGAATTTCGCTGAATTCATAAAATAACCATAATATAAAATGATCTAATCGGGTCTCTGTTTGCCCTACCCTAGAAGTTCAATAGTGCATTTTACTCGCCATTTCTTGCGCTTTGAGATGCCGCTCAGCCCAATACGCTATCTGAAATATGAGCAATGTAAATTTAACAAATGTGATAGAATTTCGCTGAATTCTTATATTAACCTTAATGTAAAATGATCTGATCGTGTCTCTGTTCGTCCTACCCTAGAAGTTTAATAGTGCATTGTACTCGCCATTCCATGCGCTTTGAGAAGCCGCTGAGCCTAATACGCTATCTGAAGTAGGAGCGACGTAAATTGAACAAATGTGATAGGATTTCGCTGAATTCTTAAATTAACCATAATATAAAATGATCTAATCGGGTCTCTGTTTGCCCTACCCTAGAAGTTTAATAGTGCATTTTGCTCGCCATTTCATGCGCTTCGAGATGTCGCTTAGCCCAATACGCTATCTGAAATAGGAGCGACGTAAATTGAACAAATGTGATAGAATTTTGCTGAATTCTTAGATTAACCACAATATAAAATGATCTAATCGGGTCTCTGTTTGCCCTACCCTAGAAGTTTAATAGTTCATTCTACTCGCCATTTCATGCGCTTTGAGATGCCGCTTAGCCCAATACGCTATCTGAAATAGGTGCGACGTAAATTGAACAAATCTGATAGAATTACGCTGAATTCTTATATTAACCGTAATATAAAATGATTAATCGGGTCTCTGTTTGCCTTACCCTTGAAGTTTAATATTGCATTTTACTCGCCATTTCATGCGCTTTGAGATGCAGCTTAGCCCAATAGGCAATCTGAAGTAGGAGCGATGTAAATGAACAAATGTGATAGAATATCGCTGAATTCATAAAATAACCATAATATAAAATGATCTAATCGGGTCTCTGTTTGCCCTACCCTAGAAGTTTAATAGTATATTTTACTCGCCATTTCTTGCGCTTTGATATGCCGCTTAGCCCAATACGCTATCTGAAATAGGAGCGACGTAAATTGAACAAATGTGATAGAATTACGCTGAATTCTTATATTAACCGTAATATAAAATGATTAATCGGGTCTCTGTTTGCCTTACCCTAGAAGTCTAATATTACATTTTACTCGCCATTTCATGCGCTTTGAGATGCCGCTTAGCCCAATACGCAATCTGAAATAGGAGCGACGTAAATTGAACAAATGTGATAGAATTTCGCTGAATTCTTATATTAACCTTAATGTAAAATGATCTAATCGGGTCTCTGATTGCCCTATCATAGAAGTTTAGTAGTGCATTTTACTCGCCCTTCCACGCGCTTTAAGATGCCGCCTAGCCCAGTACGCTATCTGAAATAGGAGCGACGTATGTTGAACAAATGTGATAGAATTACGCTAAATTCTTATATTAACCGTAACATAAAATGATCTAATCGGGTCTCTGATTGCCCTATCAAAGAAGTTTAACAGTGCATTTTACTCGCCATTCCTCGCGTTTTAAGATGCCGCCTAGCTCAGTACGCTAGCTGAAGTAGGAACGACGTAAATTGAAACAATGTGATAGAATTTCGCTGAATTCTTATATTAACCTTAATGTAAAATGATCTAATCGGGTCTTTGTTCGCACTACCCTAGAAGTTTAATAGTGCATTTCACTCGTCATTTCATGCGCTTTGAGATGCCGCTTAGCTCAATAAGCTATCTGAAATAGGAGCGACGTAAATTGAACAAATGTGATAGAATTTCGCTGAATTCTTATATTAACCAAAATATAAAATGATCTAATCGGGTCTCTGATTGCCCTATCATAGAAGTTTAGTAGTGCATTTTACTATCCCTTCCACGCGCTTTAAGATGCCGCCTAGCCCAGTACGCTATCTGAAATAGGAGCAACGTATGTTGAACAAATGTGATAGAATTACGCTAAATTCTTATATTAACCGTAATATAAAATGATCTAATCGGGTCTCCGATTGCCCTATCATAGAAGTTTAACAGTGCATTGTACTCGCCATTCCTCGCGTTTTAAGATGCCGCCTAGCCCAGTACGCTAGCTGAAATAGGAACGACGTAAATTGAAAAAATGTGATAGAATTTCGCTGAATTCTTATATTAACCAAAATATAGAATGATCTAATCGGCTCTCTGATTGCCCTATCATAGAAGTTTAGTACTGCATTTTACTCGCCCTTCCACGCGCTTTAAGATGCCGCCTAGCCCAGTACGCTATCTGAAATAGGAGCGACGTAAGTTGAACAAATGTGATAGAATTACGCTGAATTCTTATATTAACCGTAATATAAAATGATTAATCGGGTCTCTGTTTGCCTTACCCTAGAAGTTTAATATTGCATTTTACTCGCCATTTCATGCGCTTTGACATGCCGCTTAGCCCAATACGCAATCTGAAATAGGAGCGACGTAAATTGAACAAATGTGATAGAATTTCGCTGAATTCATAAAATAACCATAACATAAAGTGATCTATTCGGGTCTCTGTTTGCCCTACCCTAGAAGTTTAATAGTGCATTTTACTCGCCATTTCTTGCGCTTTGAGATGCCGCTTAGCCCAATACGCTATCTGAAATATGAGCGACGTAAATTGAACAAATGTGATTGAATTTCGCTGAATTCTTATATTAACCTTAATGTAAACTGATCTAATCGTGTCCCTGTTCGCCCTACCCTAGGAGTTTAATAGTGCATTTCACTCGTCATTTTATGCGCTTTGACATGCCGCTTATCCCGATACGCTATCTGAAATAGGAGCGACGTAAATTGAACAAATGTGATAGAATTTCGCTGAATTCATAAAATAACCATAATATAAAATGATCTAATCGGGTCTCTGTTTGCCTTACCCTAGAAGTTTAATATTGCATTTTACTCGCCATTTCATGCGCTTTGAGATGCCGCTTAGACCAATACGCTATCTGAAATAGGAGCGACGTAAATTGAACAAATGTGATAGAATTTCGCTGAATTCTTATATTAACCAAAATATAAAATGATCTAATCGGGTCTCTGATTGCCCTATCATAGAAGTTTAGTAGTGCATTTTACTAGCCCTTCCACGCGCTTTAAGATGCCGCCTAGCCCAGTACGCTATCTGAAATAGGAGCAACGTATGTTGAACAAATGTGATAGAATTACGCTGAATTCTTATATTAACCGTAATATAAAATGATTAATCGGGTCTGTGTTTGCCTTACCCTAGAAGTCTAATATTACATTTTACTCGCCATTTCATGCGCTTTGAGATGCCGCTTAGCCCAATACGCAATCTGAAATAGGAGCGACGTAAATTGAACAAATGTGATAGAATTTCGCTGAATTCTTAAATTAACCTTAATGTAAAATGATCTACTCGTGTCCCTGTTCGCCCTACCCTAGGAGTTTAATAGTGCATTTCACTCGTCATTTCATGCGCTTTGACATGACGCTTAGCCCAATACGCTATTTGAAATAGGAGCGACGTAAATTGAACAACATGTGATAGAATTTCGCTGAATTCATAAAATAACCATCATATAAAATGATCTGATCGTGTCTCTGTTCGTCCTACCCTAGAAGTTTAATAGTGCATTGTACTCGCCATTCCATGCGCTTTGAGAAGCCGCTGAGCCTAATACGCTATCTGAAATAGGAGCGACGTAAATTGAACAAATGTGATAGAATTTCGCTGAATTCTTAAATTAACCATAATATAAAATGATCTAATCGGGTCTCTGTTTGCCCTACCCTGGAAGTTTAATAGTGCGTTTTACTCGCCATTTCATGCGCTTTGAGATGCCGCTTAGCCCAATACGCTATCTGAAATAGGTGCGACGTAAATTGAACAAATGTGATAGAATTACGCTGAATTCTTATATTAACCGTAATATAAAATGATTAATCGGGTCTCTGTTTGCCTTACCCTAGAAGTCTAATATTACATTTTACTCGCCATTTCATGCGCTTTGAGATGCCGCTCAGCCCAATACGCTATCTGAAATATGAGCAATGTTAATTGAACAAATGTGATAGAATTTCGCTGAATTCTTATATTAACCTTAATGTAAAATGATCTGATCGTGTCTCTGTTCGTCCTACCCTAGAAGTTTAATAGTGCATTGTACTCGCCATTCCATGCGCTTTGAGAAGCCGCTGAGCCTAATACGCTATCTGAAATAGGAGCAACGTAAATTGAACAAATGTGATAGAATTTCGCTGAATTCTTATATTAACCAAAATATAGAATGATCTAATCGGGTCTCTGTTTGCCCTACCCTGGAAGTTTAATAGTGCATTTTACTCGCCATTTCATGCGCTTTGAGATGCCGCTTAGCCCAATACGCTATCTGAAATAGGTGCGACGTAAATTGAACAAATGTGATAGAATTACGCTGAATTCTTATATTAACCGTAATATAAAATGATTAATCGGGTCTCTGTTTGCCTTACCCTAGAAGTCTAATATTACATTTTACTCGCCATTTCATGCGCTTTGAGATGCCGCTTAGCCCAATACGCAATCTGAAATAGGAGCGACGTAAATTGAACAAATGTGATAGAATTTCGCTGAATTCTTAAATTAACCTTAATGTAAAATGATCTACTCGTGTCCCTGTTCGCCCTACCCTAGGAGTTTAATAGTGCATTTCACTCGTCATTTCATGCGCTTTGACATGACGCTTAGCCCAATACGCTATTTGAAATAGGAGCGACGTAAATTGAACAAATGTGATAGAATTTCGCTGAATTCATAAAATAACCATCATATAAAATGATCTAATCGGGTCTCTGTTTGCCCTACCCTAGAAGTTCAATAGTGCATTTTACTCGCCATTTCTTGCGCTTTGAGATGCCGCTCAGCCCAATACGCTATCTGAAATAGGTGCGACGTAAATTGAACAAATGTGATAGAATTACTCTGAATTCTTATATTAACCGTAATATAAAATGATTAATCGGGTCTCTGTTGCCTTACCCTAGAAGTTTAATATTGCATTTTACTTGCCATTTCATGCGCTTTGAGATTCCGCTTAGCCCAATACGCAATCTGAAATAGGAGCGACGTAAATTGAACAAATGTGATAGAATTTCGCTGAATTCATAAAATAACCATCATATAAAATGATCTAATCGGGTCTCTGTTTGCCCTACCCTAGAAGTTCAATAGTGCATTTTACTCGCCATTTCTTGCGCTTTGAGATGCCGCTCAGCCCAATACGCTATCTGAAATATGAGCAATGTTAATTGAACAAATGTGATAGAATTTCGCTGAATTCTTATATTAACCTTAATGTAAAATGATCTGATCGTGTCTCTGTTCGTCCTACCCTAGAAGTTTAATAGTGCATTGTACTCGCCATTCCATGCGCTTTGAGAAGCCGCTGAGCCTAATACGCTATCTGAAATAGGAGCAACGTAAATTGAACAAATGTGATAGAATTTCGCTGAATTCTTAAATTAACCGTAATATAAAATGATCTAATCGGGTCTCTGTTTGCCCTACCCTGGAAGTTTAATAGTGCGTTTTACTCGCCATTTCATGCGCTTTGAGATGCCGCCTAGCCCAGTACGCTATCTGAAATAGGTGCGACGAAAATTGAACAAATGTGATAGAATTACGCTGAATTCTTATATTAACCGTAATATAAAATGATTAATCGGGTCTCTGTTTGCCTTACCCTAGAAGTTTAATAGTGCATTTTACTCGCCATTTCATGCGCTTTGAGATGCCGCTTAGCCCAATACGCTATCTGAAATAGGTGCGACGTAAATTGAACAAATGTGATAGAATTACTCTGAATTCTTATATTAACCGTAATATAAAATGATTAATCGGGTCTCTGTTGCCTTACCCTAGAAGTTTAATATTGCATTTTACTTGCCATTTCATGCGCTTTGAGATTCCGCTTAGCCCAATACGCAATCTGAAATAGGAGCGACGTAAATTGAACAAATGTGATAGAATTTCGCTGAATTCTTATATTAACCAAAATATAAAATGATCTAATCGGGTCTCTGATTGCTCTATCATAGAAATTTAATAGTGCATTTTACTCGCCACTCCATGCGCTTTAAGTTGCCGCCTAGCCCAGTACGCTATCTGAAATAGGAGCGACGTAAATTGAACAAATGTGATAGAATTTCTTTGATTTCATATATTAACCAAAATATAAAATGATCTAATCGGGTCTCTGTTTGCCCTATCATAGAAGTTTAGTAGTGCATTTTACTCGCCCTTCCACGCGCTTTAAGATGCCGCCTAGACAGGTACGCTATCTGAAATAGGAGCGACGTATGTTAAACAAATGTGATAGAATTACGCTGAATTCTTATATTAACCGTAATATAAAATGATCTAATCGGGTCTCTGATTGCCCTATCATAGAAGTTTAATAGTGTATTTTACTCGCCATTCCTCGCGTTTTAAGATGCCGCCTAGCCCAGTACGCTAGCTGAAATAGGAACGACGTAAATTCAACAAATGTGATAGAATCTTGTTGAATTCTTAAATTAACCGTAATATAAAATGATCGAATCGGGTCTCTGTTTTCCCTACCCTAGAAGTTTAATAGTGCATTTTGCTCGCCATTTCATGCGCTTTGAGATGCCGCTTAGGCCAATACGCTATCTGAAATATGAGCGACGTAAGTTGAACAAATGTGAAAGAATTCCGCTGAATTCTTATATTAACCGTAATATAAAATGATCTAATCGGGTCTCTGATTGCCCTATCATAGAAGTTTAACAGTGTATTTTACTCGCCATTCCTCGGGTTTTAAGATGCCGCATAGCCCAGTACGCTAGCTGAAATAGGAACGACGTAAATTGAACAAATGTGATTGAATTACGTTGAATTTTTATATTAACCGTAATATAAAATGATCTAATCGGGTCTCTGTTTTCCCTACCCTAGAAGTTTAATAGTGCATTTTACTCGCCATTTCTTGCGCTTTGAGATGCCGCTTAGCCCAATACGCTATCTGAAATATCAGCGACGTAAATTGAACAAATGTGAGAGAATTTCGCTGAATACTTATATTAACCTTAATGTAAAATGTTCTAATCGGGTCTCTGTTCGCCCTACCCTAGAAGATTAATAGTGCATTTCTCTCGTCATTTCATGCGCTTTGAGATGCCGCTTAGCCCAATACGCTATCTGAAATAGGAGCGACGTAAATTGAGCAAATGTGATAGAATTTCGCTGAATTCTTATATTAACCAAAATATAAAATGATCTAATCGGCTCTCTGATTGCCCTATCATAGGAGTTTAGAAGTGCATTTTACTCGCCCTTCCACGCGCTTTAAGCTGCCGCCTAGCCCAGTACACTATCTGAAATAGGAGCGACGTATGTTGAACAAATGTGATAGAATTACGCTGAATTCATAAAATAACCATAATATAAAATGAACCGTTCGGGTCTCTGTTTGCCCTACCCTAGAAGTTTAATAGTGCATTTTACTCGCCATTTCTTGCGCTTTGAGATGCCGCTTAGCCCAATACGCTATCTGAAATATGAGCGACGTAAATTGAACAAATGTGATAGAATTTCGCTGAATTCTTATATTAACCTTAATGTAAAATGATCTAATCGTGTCCCTGTTCGCCCTACCCTAGAGTTTAATAGTGCATTTCACTCGTCATTTCATGCGCTTTGACATGCCGCTTAGCCCAATACGCTATCTGAAATAGGAGCGACGTAAATTGAATAAATGTGATAGAATTTCGCTGAATTCTTAAATTAACCATAATATAAAATGATCTAATCGGGTCTCTGTTTGCCCTACCCTGGAAGATTAATAGTGCATTTTGCTCGCCATTTCATGCGCTTCGAGATGCCGCTTAGCCCAATACGCAATCTGAAATAGGAGCGACGTAAAATGAACAAATGTGATAGAATTTCGCTGAATTCATAAAATAACCATAATATAAAATGATCCATTCGGGTCTCTGTTTGCCCTACCCTAGAAGTTTAATAGTGCATTTTACTCGCCATTTCTTGCGCTTTGAGATGCCGCTTAGCCCAATACGCTATCTGAAATAGGAGCGACGTAAATTGAACAAATGTGATAGAATTTCGCTGAATTCATAAAATAACCATAATATAAAATGATCTAATCGGGTCTCTGTTTGCCCTACCCTAGAAGTTCAATAGTGCATTTTACTCGCCATTTCTTGCGCTTTGAGATGCCGCTCAGCCCAATACGCTATCTGAAATATGAGCAATGTAAATTGAACAAATGTGATAGAATTTCGCTGAATTCTTATATTAACCTTAATGTAAAATGATCTGATCGTGTCTCTGTTCGTCCTACCCAAGAAGTTTAATAGTGCATTGTACTCGCCATTCCATGCGCTTTGAGAAGCCGCTGAGCCTAATACGCTATCTGAAATAGGAGCGACGTAAATTGAACAAATGTGATTGAATTTCGCTGAATTCTTAAATTAACCTTAATGTAAAATGATCTGATCGTGTCTCTGTTCGTCCTACCCTAGAAGTTTGCTAGTGCATTTCACTCGTCATTTCATGCGCTTTGGGATGCCGCTTAGCCCAATAAGCTATCTGAAATAGGAGCGACGTAAATTGAACAAATGTGATAGAATTTCGTTGTTTTCATATATTAACCGTAATATAAAATGATCTAATCGGGTCTCTGTTTGACTTTACCTAGAAGTTTAATAGTGCATTTTATTCGCCATTTCATGCGCTTTGAGATGCCGCTTAGCCCAATACGCTATCTGAAATAGGAGCGACGTAAATTGAACAAATGTGATAGAATTTCGCCGAATTCTTATATTAACCAAAATATAATATGATCTAATCGGGTCTCTGATTGCCCGATCATAGAAGTTTAATAGTGCATTTTACTCGCCATTCCATGCGCTTTAAGATGCCGCCTAGCCCAGTACGCTATCTGAAATAGGAACGACGTAAATTGACCAAATGTGATAGAATTTTGCTGAATTCTTAAATTAACCATAATATAAAATAATCTAATCGGGTCTCTGATTGCCCTACCCTAGAAGTTTAATAGTGCATTTTACTCGCCATTTCATGCGCTTTGAGATGCCGCTTAGCCCAATACGGTATCTGAAATAGGAGCGACGTAAATTGAACAAATGTGATAGAATTTCGCTGAATTCTTATATTAACCAAAATATAAAATGATCTAATCGGGTCTCTGATTGCTCTATCATAGAAATTTAATACTGCATTTTACTCGCCACTCCATGCGCTTTAAGTTGCCGCCTAGCCCAGTACGCTATCTGAAATAGGAGCGACGTAAATTGAACAAATGTGATAGAATTTCTTTGATTTCATATATTAACCAAAATATATAATGATCTAATCGGGTCTCTGTTTGCCCTATCATAGAAGTTTAGTAGTGCATTTTACTCGCCCTTCCACGCGCTTTAAGATGCCGCCTAGACAGGTACGCTATCTGAAATAGGAGCGACGTATGTTAAACAAATGTGATAGAATTACGCTGAATTCTTATATTAACCGTAATATAAAATGATCTAATCGGGTCTCTGATTGCCCTATCATAGAAGTTTAACAGTGTATTTTACTCGCCATTCCTCGGGTTTTAAGATGCCGCCTAGCCCAGTACGCTAGCTGAAATAGGAACGACGTAAATTGAACAAATGTGAATGAATTTCGCGGAATTCATAAAATAACCATAATATAAAATGAACCGTTCGGGTCTCTGTTTGCCCTACCCTAGAAGTTTAATAGTGCATTTTACTCGCCATTTCTTGCGCTTTGAGATGCCGCTTAGCCCAATACGCTATCTGAAATATGAGCGACGTAAATTGAACAAATGTGATAGAATTTCGCTGAATTCTTATATTAACCTTAATGTAAAATGATCTAATCGTGTCCCTGTTCGCCCTACCCTAGGAGTTTAATAGTGCATTTCACTCGTCATTTCATGCGCTTTGACATGCCGCTTAGCCCAATACGCTATCTGAAATAGGAGCGACGTAAATTGAATAAATGTGATACAATTTCGCTGAATTCATAAAATAACCATAATATAAAATGATCTAATCGGGTCTCTGTTTGCCCTACCCTAGAAGTTCAATAGTGCATTTTACTCGCCATTTCTTGCGCTTTGAGATGCCGCCCAGCCCAATACGCTATCTGAAATATGAGCAATGTAAATTGAACAAATGTGATAGAATTTCGCTGAATTCTTATATTAACCTTAATGTAAAATGATCTGATCGTGTCTCTGTTCGTCCTTCCCTAGAAGTTTAATAGTGCGTTGTACTCGCCATTCCATGCGCTTTGAGAAGCCGCTTAGCCCAATACGATATCTGCAATAGGAGCCACGTAAATTGAACAAATGTGATAGAATTTCGCTGAATTCTTATATTAAGCAAAATATAAAATGATCTAATCGGGTCTCTGATTGCCCTATCATAGAAGTGTAATAGTGCATTTTACTCGCCATTCCACGCGCTTTAAGGTGCCGCCTAGCCCAGTACGCTATCTGAAATACGAGCGACGTAAATTGAACAAATGTGATAGAATTTTGCCGAATTCTTAAATTAACCATAATATAAAATGATGTAATCGGGTATCTGTTCGCCCTACCCAAGAAGTTTAATAGTGCACTTCTCTCGTCATTTCATGCTCTTTGAGATGCCGCTTAGCCCAATACGCTATCTGCAATAGGAGCGACGTAAATTGAACAAATGTGATAGAATTACGCTGCATTCTTATATTAACCGTAATATAAAATAATCTAATCGGGTCTCAGTTTGCCTTATTTTGGAAGTTTAATAGTGCATTTTGCTCGCCATTTCATGCGATTTGAGATGCCGCTTAGCCCAATACGCTATCTGAAATAGGAGTGACGTAAATTGAACAAATGTGATAGAATTTCGCTGAATTCATAAAATAACCATAATATAAAATGAACCATTCGGGTCTCTGTTTGCCCTACCCTAGAAGTTTAATAGTGCATTTTACTCGCCATATCTTGCGCTTTGAGATGCCGCTTAGCCCAATACGCTATCTGAAATATGAGCGACGTAAATTGAACAAATGTGATAGAATTTCGCTGAATTCTTATATTAACCTTAATGTAAAATGATCTAATCGTGTCCCTGTTCGCCCTACCCTAGGAGTTTAATAGTTCATTTCACTCGTCATTTCATGCGCTTTGACATGCCGCTTAGCCAAATACGCTATCTGAAATTGGAGCGACGTAAATTGAATAAATGTGATAGAATTTCGCTGAATTCATAAAATAACCATAATATAAAATGATCTAATCGGGTCTCTGTTTGCCCTACCCTAGAAGTTCAATAGTGCATTTTACTCGCCATTTCTTGCGCTTTGAGATGCCGCTTAGCCCAATACGCTATCTGAAATATGAGCAATGTAAATTGAACAAATGTGATAGAATTTCGCTGAATTCTTATATTAACCTTAATGTAAAATGATCTGATCGTGTCTCTGTTCGTCCTACCCTAGAAGTTTAATAGTGCATTGTACTCGCCATTCCATGCGCTTTGAGAAGCCGCTTAGCCCAATACGCTATCTGCAATAGGAGCGACGTAAATTGAACAAATGTGATAGAATTTCGCTGAATTCTTATATTAAGCAAAATATAAATAATCTAATCGGGTCTCTGATTGCCCTATCATAGAATTGTAATAGTGCATTTTACTCGCCATTCCACGCGCTTTAAGGTGCCGCCTAGCCCAGTACGCTATCTGAAATACGAGCGACGTAAATTGAACAAATGTGATAGAATTTTGCCGAATTCTTAAATTAACCATAATATAAAATGATGTAATCGGGTCTCTGTTCGCCCTACCCAAGAAGTTTAATAGTGCACTTCTCTCGTCATTTCATGCTCTTTGAGATGCCGCTCAGCCCAATACGCTATCTGCAATCGGAGCGACGTAAATTGAACAAATGCGATAGAATTACGCTGCATTCTTATATTAACCGTAATATAAAATGATCTAATCGGGTCTCTGTTTGCCTTACCCTAGAAGTTTAATAGTGCATTTCACTCGCCATTTCATGCGCTTTGAGATGCCGCTTAGCCCAATACGCTATCTGCAATAGGAGCGACGTAAATTGAACAAATGTGATAGAATTTCGCTGAATTCTTATATTAACCGTAATATAAAATGATCTAATCGGTTCTCAGTTTGCCTTATTTTGGAAGTTTAATAGTGCATTTTGCTCGCCATTTCATGCGATTTGAGATGCCGCTTAGCCCAATACGCTATCTGAAATAGGAGTGACGTAAATTGAACAAATGTGATAGAATTTCGCTGAATTCATAAAATAACCATAATATAAAATGAACCATTCGGGTCTCTGTTTGCCCTACCCTAGAAGTTTAATAGTGCATTTTACTCGCCATTTCTTGCGCATTGAGATGCCGCTGAACCCCATACGCTATCTGAAATATGAGCGACGTAAATTGAACAAATGTGATAGAATTTCGCTGAATTCTTATATTAACCTTAATGTAAAATGATCTAATCGTGTCCCTGTTCGCCCTACCCTAGGAGTTTAATAGTGCATTTCACTCGTCATTTCATGCGCTTTGACATGCCGCTTAGCCCAATACGCTATCTGAAATAGGAGCGACGTAAATTGAACAAATGTGATAGAATTTCGCTGAATTCATAAAATAACCATAATATAAAATGATCTAATCGGGTCTCTGTTTGCCCTACCCTAGAAGTTCAATAGTGCATTTTACTCGCCATTTCTTGCGCTTTGAGATGCCGCTCAGCCCAATACGCTATCTGAAATATGAGCAATGTAAATTGAACAAATGTGATAGAATTTCGCTGAATTCTTATATTAACCTTAATGTAAAATGATCTGATCGTGTCTCTGTTCGTCCTACCCTAGAAGTTTAATAGTGCACTTCTCTCGTCATTTCATGCTCTTTGAGATGCCGCTTAGCCCAATACGCTATCTGCAATAGGAGCGACGTAAATTGAACAAATGTGATAGAATTTCGCTGAATTCTTATATTAACCGTAATATAAAATGATCTAATCGGGTCTCTGTTTGCCTTATTTTGGAAGTTTAATAGTGCATTTTGCTCGCCATTTCATGCGATTTGAAATGCCGCTTAGCCCAATACGCTATCTGAAATAGGAGTGACGTAAATTGAACAAATGTAATAGAATTTCGCTGAATTCTTAAATTAACTATAATATAAAATGATCTAATCGGGTCTCTGTTTGCCCTACCCTAGAAGTTTAGTAGTGCATTTTACTCGCCATTTCTTGCGCTTTGAGATGCAGATTAGCCCAATACGCTATCTGAAATAGGAGCGACGTAAATTGAACAAATGTGATAGAATTTCGCTGAATTCTTATATTAACCTTAATGTAAAATGATCTGATCGTGTCTCTGTTCGTCCTACCCTAGAAGTTTAATAGTGCATTGTACTCGCCATTCCATGCGCTTTGAGAAGCCGCTGAGCCTAATACGCTATCTGAAATAGGAGCGACGTAAATTGAACAAATGTGATAGAATTTCGCTGAATTCTTAAATTAACCATAATATAAAATGATCTAATCGGGTCTCTGTTTGCCTTACCCTAGAAGTTTAATAGTGCATTTTACTCGCCATTTCATGCGCTTAGAGATGCCGCTTAGCCCAATACGCTATCTGCAATAGGAGCGTCGTAAATTGAACAAATGTGATAGAATTTCGCTGAATTCTTATATTAAGCAAAATATAAAATGATCTAATCGGGTCTCTGATTGCCCTATCATAGAAGTGTAATAGTGCATTTTACTCGCCATTCCACGCGCTTTAAGGTGCCGCCTAGCCCAGTACGCTATCAGAAATACGAGGGACGTAAATTGAACAAATGTGATAGAATTTTGCCAAATTCTTAAATTAACCATAATATAAAATGATGTAATCGGGTCTCTGTTCGCCCTACCCAAGAAGTTTAATAGTGCATTTTACTCGCCATTTCATGCGCTTTGAGATGCCGCTTATCCCAATACACTATCTGAAATAGGTGCAACGTAAATTGAACAAATGTGATAGAATTTCGCTGATTTCTTAAATTAGCAATAATATAAAATGATCTAATCGGGTCTCTGTTTGCCCTACCCTCGAAGTTTAATAGTGCATTTTACTCGCCATTTCATGCGCTTTGAGATGCCGCTTATCCCAATACACTATCTGAAATAGGTGCAACGTAAATTGAACAAATGTGATAGAATTTCGCTGAATTCATAAAATAACCATAATATAAAATGATCTACTCGGGTCTCTGTTTGCCCTACCCTAGAAGTTTAATAGTGCATTTTACTCGCCATTTCTTGCGCTTTGAGATGCCGCTTAGCCCAATACGCTATCTGAAATATGAGCGACGTAAATTGAACAAATGTGATAGAATTTCGCTGAATTCTTATATTAACCTTAATGTAAAATGATCTACTCGTGTCCCTGTTCGCCCTACCCTAGGAGTTTAATAGTGCATTTCACTCGTCATTTCATGCGCTTTGACATGCCGCTTAGACCAATACGCTATCTGAAATAGGAGCGACGTAAATTGAACAAATGTGATAGAATTTCACTGAATTCATAAAATAACCATAATATAAAATGATCTAATCGGGTCTCTGTTTGCCCTACCCTGGAAGTTTAATAGTGCATTTTGCTCGCCATTTCATGCGCTTCGAGATGTCGCTTAGCCCAATACGCTATCTGAAATATGAGCGACTTAAATTGAACAAATGTGATTGAATTTCGCTGAATTCTTATATTAACCAAAATATAAAATGATCTAATCGGGTCTCTGATTGCCCTATCATAGAAGTTCCATAGTGCATTTTACTCGCCATTTCTTGCGCTTTGAGATGCCGCTCAGCCCAATACGCTATCTGAAATATGAGCAATGTTAATTGAACAAATGTGATAGAATTTCGCTGAATTCTTATATTAACCTTAATGTAAAATGATCTGATCGTGTCTCTGTTCGTCCTACCCTAGAAGTTTAATAGTGCATTGTACTCGCCATTCCATGCGCTTTGAGAAGCCGCTGAGCCGAATACGCTATCTGAAATAGGAGCGACGTAAATTGAACAAATGTGATAGAATTTCGCTGAATTCTTAAATTAACCATAATATAAAATGATCTAATCGGGTCTCTGTTTGCCCTACCCTGGAAGTTTAATAGTGCATTTTGCTCGCCATTTCATGCGCTTCGAGATGTCGCTTAGCCCAATACGCTATCTGAAATACGAGCGACTTAAATTGAACAAATGTGATAGAATTTCGCTGAACTCTTATATTAACCTTAATGTAAAATGATCTGATCGTGTCTCTGTTCGTCCTACCCTAGAAGTTTGATAGTGCATTGTACTCGCCATTCCATGCGCTTTGAGAAGCCGCTGAGCCTAATACGCTATCTGAAATAGGAGCGACGTAAATAGAACAAATGTGATAGAATTTCGCTGAATTCTTAAATTAACCATAATATAAAATGATCTAATCGGCTCTCTGGTTGCCCTACCCTGGAAGTTTAATAGTGCATTTTGCTCGCCATTTCATGCGCTTCGAGATGTCGCTTAGCCCAATACGCTATCTGAAATATGAGCGACTTAAATTGAACAAATGTAATAGAATTTCGCTGAATTCTTATATTAACCAAAATATAAAATGATCTAATCGGGTCTCTGATTGCCCTATCATAGAAGTTTAGTAGTTCATTTTACTCGCCATTTCATGCGCTTTGAGATGCCGCTTAGCCCAATACGCTATCTGAAATAGGTGCGACGTAAATTGAACAAATCTGATAGAATTACGCTGAATTCTTATATTAACCGTAATATAAAATGATTAATCGGGTCTCTGTTTGCCTTACCCTAGAAGTTTAATATTGCATTGTACTCGCCATTTCATGCGCTTTGAGATGCCGCTGAGCCTAATACGCTATCTGAAATAGGAGCGACGTAAATTGAACAGATGTGATAGAATTTCGCTGAATTCTTAAATTAACCATAATATAAAATGATCTAATCGGGTCTCTGTTTGCCCTACCCTGGAAGTTTAATAGTGCATTTTGCTCGCCATTTCATGCGCTTCGAGATGTCGCTTAGCCCAATACGCTATCTGAAATATGAGCGACTTAAATTGAACAAATGTGATAGAATTTCGCTGAATTCTTATATTAACCAAAATATAAAATGATCTAATCGGGTCTCTGATTGCCGTATCATAGAAGTTTAATAGTGCATTTTACTCGCCATTCCACGCGCTTTAAGATGCCGCTTAGCCCAATAAGCTATCTGAAATAGGAGCGACGTAAATTGAACAAATGTGATAGAATTTTGCTGAATTCTTAGATTAACCATAATATAAAATGATCTAATCGGGTCTCTGTTTGCCCTACCCTAGAAGTTTAGTAGTTCATTTTACTCGCCATATCATGCGCTTTGAGATGCCGCTTAGCCCAATACGCAATCTGAAGTAGGAGCGACGTAAATGGAACAAATGTGATAGAATTTCGCTGAATTCATAAACTAACCATAATATAAAATGATCTAATCGGGTCTCTGTTTGCCCTACCCTAGAAGTTTAATAGTGTATTTTCCTCGCCATTTCTTGCGCTTTGAGATGCCGCTTAGCCCAATACGCTATCTGAAATATGAGCGACGTAAATTGTACAAATGTGATAGAATTTCGCTGAATTCTTATATTAACCTTAATGTAAAATGATCTAATCGTGTCTCTGTTCGCCCTACCCTAGGAGTTTAATAGTGCATTTCACTCCTCATTTCATGCGCTTTGATATGCCGCTTAGCCCAATACGCTATCTGAAATAGAAGCGACGTAAATTGAACAAATGTGGTAGAATTTCGCTGAATTCATAAAATAACGATAATATAAAATTATCTAATCGGGTCTCTGTTCGTCCTACCCTAGAAGTTTAATAGTGCATTTCACTCGTCATTTCATGCGCTTTGAGATGCCGCTAAGCCCAATACGCTATCTGAAATAGGAGCGGCGTAAATTGAACAAATGTGATAGAATTTTGCTGAATTCTTAGATTAACCATAATATAAAATGATCTACTCGGGTCTCTTTTTCCCTACCCTAGAAGTTTCATAGTGCATTTTACTCGCCATTTCATGCGCTTTGAGATGCTGTTTAGCCCAATACGCTATCTGAAATAGGAGCGACGTAAGTTGAACAAATGTGATAGAATTTCGCTGAATTCTTTTATTAACCATAATGTAAAATGATCTAATCGGGTCTCTGTTTGCCCTATCATAGAAGTCTAATAGTGCATTTCACTCGACATTTCATGCGCTTTGAGATGCCGCCTAGCCCAATACGCTATCTGAAATAGGAGCGACGTAAGTTGAACAAATGTGATAGAATTTCGCTGAATTCTTAAATTAACCACAATATAAAATGATCTAATCGGGTCTCCGTTTGCCCTACCCTACAAGTTTAACAGTGCATTTCTCTCGCCATTCCACTCGCTTTAAGATGCCGCCGAGCCCAGTACGCTATCTGAAATACGAACGACGTAAATTGAAGAAATGTGATAGAATTTTTCTGAATTCTTAAATTAACTATAATATAAAATGATCTAATCGGGTCTCTGTTTGCCCTACCGTAGAAGCTTAATAGTGCATTTTAGTCGCCATTGCATGTGCTTTGAGATGCCGCATTGCCCAATACGCTATCTGAAATAGGAGCGGCGTAAATTGAACAAATGTGATTAAATTTCACTGAATTCTTATATTAACCTTAATGTAAAATGATCTAATCGGGTCCCTGTCGCCCTACCATAGAAGTCTAATAGTGCATTTCACTCGACATTTCATGCGCTTTGAGATGCCGCATAGCCCAATACGCTATCTGAAATAGGAGCGACGTAAATTGAACAAATGTGATAGAATTTCCGGGAATCCTTATATTAACCTTAATGTAAAATGATCTAATCGGGTCTCTGTTCGCCCTACCATAGAAGTCTAATGGTGCATTTCACCCGCCATTTCATGCGCTTTGAGATACCGCCTAGCCCAATACGCTGTCTGAAATAGGAGCGACGTAAGTTGAACAAATGTGATAGAATTTCGCTGAATTCTTTTATTTACCATAATGTAAAATGATCTGATCGGGTCTCTGTTCGCCCTAGCCTAGAAGTTTAATAGTACATTTTACTCGCCATTGCATGTGCTTTGAGATGCCGCATAGCCCAATACGCTATCTGAAATAGGAGCGACGTAAATTGAACAAATGTGATAGAATTTCCGTGAATTCTTATATTAACCTTAATGTAAAATGATCTAATCGAGTCTCTGTTCGCCCTACCATAGAAGTCTAATGGTGCATTTCACTCGCCATTTCATGCGCTTTGAGATGCCGCCTAGCCCAATACGCTATCTGAAATTGGAGCGACGTAAGTTGAACAAATGTGATAGAATTTCACTGAATTCTTATATTAACCTTAATGTGAAATGATCTAATCGGGTCTCTGTTTGCCCTACCCTAGAAGTGTAATAGTGCATTTCACTCGCCATTTCTTGCGCTTTGAGATGCCGCTTAGCCCAATAAGCTATCTGAAATATCAACGACGTAAATTGAACAAATGTGATAGAATTTCGCTGAATTCTTATATTAACATTAATGTAAAATGATCTAATCGGGTCTCTGTTCGCCCTACCCTAGAATTTTAATAGTGCATTTCACTCGTAATTTCATGCGCTTTGAGATGCCGCTTAGCCCAATAAGCTATCTGAAATAGGAGCGACGTAAATTGACCAATGTGATAGAATTTCGCTGAATTCTTGTATTAACCAAAATATAAAATGATCTAATCGGGTCTCTGATTGCCCTATCATAGAAGTTTAGTAGTGCATTCCACTCGACATTCCACGCGCTTTAAGATGCCGCCTAGGCCAGTACGCTATCTGAAATAGGAACGACGTAAATTGAACAAATGTGATAGAATATTGCTGAATTCTTAAATTAACCATAATATAAAAATGATCTAATCGGGTCTCTGTTTGCCCTACCCTAGACGTTTAACAGTGGCATTTCACTCGACATTCCATGTGCTTTGAGATGCCCGCTGTAGGCCCAATAAGCAATCTGAAATAGGAGTGACGTAAATTGAACAAATGTGATAGAATTTTCGGAATTCTTATATTAACCTTAATGTAAAATGATCTAATCGGGTCTCTGTTCGCCCTACCATAGAAGTCTCATAGTGCATTTCACTCGTCATTTCATGCGCTTTGAGGTGCCGCTTAGCCCATTACGCTATCTGAAATAGGAGCGACGTAAATTGAACAAGTGTGATACAATTTCGCTGAATTCTTATATATTAACCAAAATATAAAATGATTTAATCAGGTCTCTGATTGCCCTATCATAGAGTTTAATAGTGCATTTTACTCGCATTTCATGCGCTTTGAGATGCCGCTTAGCCCAATGCGCTATCTGAAATAGGAGCGAAGTAAATTGAACAAATGTGATAGAATTTCGCTGAATTCTTAAATTAACCATAATATAAAATGATCAAATCGGGTCTCTGTTTGCCCTACCCTAGAAGTTTAATAGTGCATTTTACTCGCCATTTCATGCGCTTTGAGATGCCACTGAGCCCAATACCCTATCTGAAATAGGAGCAACCTAAATTGAACAAATGTGATAGAATTTTGCAGAATTCTTAAATTGACCATAATATAAAATGATCTAATCGGGTCCCTGTTTGCCCTACCATAGAAGTTTAACAGTGCATTTCACTCGTCATGTCATGCTCTTTGAGATGCCGCTTAGCCCAATAAGATATCTGAAATAGGATCGACGTAAATGGAACAAATGTGATAGAATTTCGCTGAGTTCTTGTATTAACCAAAATATAAAATGACCTAATCGGGGCTCTGTTTGCCCTATCATAGAAGTTTAATAGTGCATTTCACTCGCCATTTCATGCGCTTTGAGATGCCGCTTAGCCCAATAAGCTATCTGAAATAGGAGCAACGTAAATTGAACAAATGTGATAGAATTTCCCTGAATCCTTATATTAACCTTAATGTAAAATGATCTAATCGAGTCTCTGTTCGCCCTACCATAGAAGTCTAATGGTGCATTTCACTCGCCATTTCATGCGCTTTGAGATGCCGCCCTAAGCCCAATACGCTATCTGAAATTGGAGCGACGTAAGTTGAACAAATGTGATAGAATTTCACTGAATTCTTATATTAACCTTAATGTAAAATGATCTAATCGGGTCTCTGTTTGCCCTACCCTAGAAGTGTAATAGTGCATTTCACTCGCCATTTCTTGCGCTTTGAGATGCCGCTTAGCCCAATAAGCTATCTGAAATATCAACGACGTAAATTGAACAAATGTGATAGAATTTCGCTGAATTCTTATATTAACCTTAATGTAAAATGATCTAATCGGGTCTCTGTTCGCCCTACCCTAGAATTTTAATAGTGCATTTCACTCGTAATTTCATGCGCTTTGAGATGCCGCTTAGCCGAATAAGCTATCTGAAATAGGAGCGACGTAAATTGACCAATGTGATAGAATTTCGCTGAATTCTTGTATTAACCAAAATATAAAATGATCTAATCGGGTCTCTGATTGCCCTATCATAGAAGTTTAGTAGTGCATTCCACTCGACATTCCACGCGCTTTAAGATGCCGCCTAGGCCAGTACGCTATCTGAAATAGGAACGACGTAAATTGAACAAATGTGATAGAATATTGCTGAATTCTTAAATTAACCATAATATAAAATGATCTAATCGGGTCTCTGTTTGCCCCTACCCTAGACGTTTTAACAGTGCATTTCACTCGACATTCCATGTGCTTTGAGATGCCGCTTAGCCCAATAAGCAATCTGAAATAGGAGTGACGTAAATTGAACAAATGTGATAGAATTTTCCGGAATTCTTATATTAACCTTAATGTAAAATGATCTAATCGGGTCTCTGTTCGCCCTACCATAGAAGTCTCATAGTGCATTTTACTCGTCATTTCATGCGCTTTGAGGTGCCGCTTAGCCCATTACGCTATCTGAAATAGGAGCGACGTAAATTGAACAAGTGTGATACAATTTCGCTGAATTCTTATATTAACCAAAATATAAAATGATTTAATCAGGTCTCTGATTGCCCTATCATAGAAGTTTAATAGTGCATTTTACTCGCCATTTCATGCGCTTTGAGATGCCGCTTAGCCCAATGCGCTATCTGAAATAGGAGCGAAGTAAATTGAACAAATGTGATAGAATTTCGCTGAATTCTTAAATTAACCATAATATAAAATGATCAAATCGGGTCTCTGTTTGCCCTACCCTAGAAGTTTAATAGTGCATTTTACTCGCCATTTCATGCGATTTGAGATGCCACTGAGCCCAATACCCTATCTGAAATAGGAGCGACGTAAATTCAACAAATGTGATAGAATTTTGCAGAATTCTTAAATTGACCATAATATAAAATGATCTAATCGGGTCCCTGTTTGCCCTACCCTAGAAGTTTAACAGTGCATTTCACTCGTCATGTCATGCTCTTTGAGATGCCGCTTAGCCCAATAAGATATCTGAAATAGGATCGACGTAAATGGAACAAATGTGATAGAATTTCGCTGAGTTCTTGTATTAACCAAAATATAAAATGACCTAATCGGGGCTCTGTTTGCCCTATCATAGAAGTTTAATAGTGCATTTCAATCGCCATTCCACGCGCTTTAAGATGCCGCTTAGTCCAATACGCTATCTGAAATAGGAGCGACGTAAATTGAACAAATGTGATAGAATTTTCCTGAATTCTTATATTAACCTTAATATAAAATGATCTAATCGGATCTCTGTTCGCCCTACCATAGAAGCCTCATAGTGCATTTCACTCGTCATTTCATGCGCTTTGAGATTCCGCTTAGCCCAATACGCTATCTGGAATAGGAGCGACGTAAATTGAACAAATGTGATAGAATTTCCCTGAATTCTTATATTAACCTTAATGTATAATGATCTACTCGGGTCTCTGTTCGCCCTACCATAGAAGTCTAATAGTGCATTTCACTCGTCATTTGATGCGCTTTGAGATGCCGCTTAGCCCATTACGCTATCTGAAATAGGAGCGACGTAAATTGAACAAATGTGATACAATTCCGCTGAATTCTTGTATTAACCAAAATATAAAATGATCTAAGCGGGTCTCTGATTGCCCTATCATTGAAGATTAATAGTGCATTTCAATCGCCATTCCACGCGCTTTAAGATGCCGCTTAGTCCAATACGCTATCTGAAATAGGAGCGACGTAAATTGAACAAATGTGATAGAATTTTCCTGAATTCTTATATTAACCTTAATGTAAAATGATCTAATCGGGTCTCTGTTCGCCCTACCATAGAAGCCTCATAGTGCATTTCACTCGCCATTCCACGAGCTTTAAGATGCAGCCTAGCCCAGTACGCTATCTGAAATAGGAGCGGCGTAAGTTGAAGAAATGTGATAGAATTTCGCTGAATTCTTATATTAATCTTAATGAAAAATGATCTAATCGGGTCTCTGTTCGCCCTACCCCAGAAGTTTAAATAGTGCATTTTACTCGCCATTCCACGCGCTTTAAGATGCCGCCTGTTAGCCCAATACGCTATCTGTAATAGGAGAAACGTAAATTGAACAAATGTGATAGAATTTCCCTGAATTCTTATATTAACCTTAATGTAAAATGATCTAATCGGGTCTCTGTTCGCCCTACCCCAGAAGTTTAATAGTGCATTTTACTCGCCATTCCACGCGCTTTAAGATACCGCCTAGCCCAGTAGGCTATCTGAAATAGGAGCGACGTAAATTGAACAAATGTGATAGAATTTTGCTGAATTCTTAAATTAACCCGTAATTTAAAATGATCTGAATCGGGTCTCTGTTCGCCCCACCATAGAAGTCTAATAGTGCATTTCACTCGTCATTTCGTGGGCATTGAGATGCCGCTTAGCCCAATACGCTATCTGAAATAGGGGCGACGTAAATTGAACAAATGTGATAGAATTTCCCTGAAATCTTATATCAAACCAAATATAAAATGATCTAATCGGGTCTCTGATTGCCCTATCATAAAAGCTTAATTGTGCATTTTACTCGACATTCCAGGCGCATTAAGATGCCGCCTAGCCCAGTCCGCTATCTGAAATAGGAGCGACGTAAGTTGAACAAATGTGATAGAATTACGCTGCATTCTAATATTAACCGTAATATAAAATGATCTAATCGGGTATCTGTTTGCCTTACCCCAGAAGTTTAATAGTGCGTTTTACTCGCCATTTCATGCGCTTTGAGATGCCGCCTAGCCCAGTACGCTATCTGAAATAGGGGCTACGTAAGTTGAACAAATGTCACAGAATTACGCTGAATTCTTATATTAACCATAATATAAAATGATCTAATCGGGTCTCTGTTTGCCTTATCCTAGAAGTTTAATAGTGCATTTTACTCGTCATTTCATGCGCTTTGAGATACCGCTTAGCCCAATACGCTATCTGACATAGGAGCGACGTAAATTGAACAAATGTGATAGAATTTCGCTGAATTCTTATATTAACCGTAATATAAAAAGATCTAATCGGGTCTCTGTTCGCCCTACCCTAGAAGTTTAATAGTGCATTTTACACGCCATTCCATGCGCTTTGAGATGCCGCTTAGCCCAATACGCTATCTGACATAGGAGCGACGTAAATTGAACAAATGTGATAGAATTTCGCTGAATTCTTATATTAACCAAAATATGAACTGATCTAATCGGCTCTCTGATTGCTCTATCATAGAAGTTTAGTAGTGCATTTTACTGGCCCTTCCACGCGCTTTAAGATGCCGCCTAGGCAAATACACTATCTGAAATAGGAGCGACGTATGTTGAACAAATGTGATAGAATTACGCTGAATTCTTATATTAACCGTAATATAAAAAGATCTAATCGTGTCTCTGTTTGCCTTACCCTAGACGTTTAATAGTGCATTTTACTCGCCATTTCATGCGCTTTGAGATGCCACTTAGCCGAATACGTTATCTGCAATAGGAGTGACGTAAATTGAACAAATGTTATAGAATTTCGCTGAATTCATAAATTAACCATAATATGAAATGATCTAATCGGGTCTCTGTTTGCCCTACCCTAGAAGTTTAATAGTGCATTTTACTCGCCATTTCTTGCGCTTTGAGATGCCGCTTAGCCCAATACGCTATCTGAAATAGGTGCGACGTAAATTAAACAAATGTGATAGAATTTCGCTGAATTCTTATATTAACCAAAATATAAAATGATCTAATCGGGTCTCTGATTGCCCTATCATAGATGTTTAAGAGTGCATTTTTACTCGCCATTCCACGCGCTTTAAGATGCCGCCTAGCCCAGTATGCTGTCTGAAATAGGAACGACGTAAATTGAACAAATGGGATAGAATTTTGCTGAATTCTTAAATTAACCATAATATAAAATGATCTAATCGGGTCTCTGTTTGCCTTATCCTAGAAGTTTAATAGTGCATTTTCTCGCCATTTCATGCGCTTAGAGATGCCGCTTAGCCCAATACGCTATCTGAAATACGAGTGACGTAAATTGAACAAATGTGATAGAATTTCGCTGAATTGATAAATTAATCAAAATACAAAATGATCTAATCGGGTCTCTGATTGCCCTGTCATAGAAGTTTAATAGTGCATTTTACTCGCCATTCCACGCGCTTTAAGATGCCGCCTAGCCCAGTACGCTATCTGAAATAGGAGCGACGTAAGTTGAACAAATGTGATAGAATTTTGCTGAATTCTTAAATTAACCATAATATAAAATGATCTAATCGGGTCTCTGATTGCCCTACCCTAGAAGTTTAAGAGTGCATTTTACTCGCCATTTCATGCGCTTTGAGATGCCGCTTAGACCAATAAGCTATCCGAAATAGGAGCGACGTAAATTGAACAAATGTGATAGAATTTCGCTGAATTCTTATATTAACCAAAATATGAAATGATCTAATCGGGTCTCTGATTGCCCTATCATAGAAGTTTAATAGTGCATTTTACTCGCCATTCCACGCTCTTTAAGGTGCCGCCTAGCCCAGTACGCTATCTGAAATAGGAGCTACGTAAGTTGAAGAAATGTGACAGAGTTACGCTGAATTCTTATATTAACCGCAATATAAAATGATCTAATCGGGTCTCTGTTTGCCTTATCCTAGAAGTTTAATAGTGTATTTCCTCGCCATTTCATGCTCTTTGAGAAGCCGCTTAGCCCAATACGCTATCTGAAATAGGAGCGACGTTAGTTGAACAAATGTGATAGAATTTCGCTGAATTCTTATATTAACCTTAATGTAAAATTTTCTAATCGGGTCTTCGTTCGCCCTACCCTAGAAGTTTAATAGTGAATTTCACTCGTCATTTCATGCGCTTTGTAATGCCGCTTAGCCCAATAAGCTATCTGAAATGGGAGCGACGTAAATTGATCAAATGTGATAGAATTTCGCTGAATTCTTATATTAACCAAAATATAAAATGATCTAATCGGGTCTCTGATTGCCCTATCATAGAAGTTTAAGAGTGCATTTTACTCACCATTTCATGCGCTGTGAGATGCCGCTTAGCCCAATACTCTATCTGAAATATCAGCGACGTAAATTGAACAAATGTGATAGAATTTCCCTGAAATCTTATATTAAACAAAATATAAAATGATCTAAACGGGACTCTGATTGCCCTAGCATAGAAGTTTAGTAATGCATTTTACTCGCCCTTCCACGCGCTTTAAGATGCCGCCTAGCCCAGTACACTATCTGAAATAGGATCGACGTATGTTGAACAAATGTGATATATTTCCGCTGAATTCTTATATTAACCGTAATATAAAATGATCTATTCGGGTCTCTGTTTGCCTTACCCTAGAAGTTTAATAGTGCATTTTACTCGCCATTTCATGCGCTTTGAGATGCCGCTTAGCCCAATACGCTATCTGAAATAGGAGCGACGTAAATTGAACAAGTGTGATAGAATTTCGCTGAATTCTTATATTAACCAAAATATATAATGTTCTAATCGTGTCTCTGATTGCCCTATCATAGAAGTTTAATTGAGCATTGTACTCGCCATTCCACGCGCTTTAAGATGCCGCCTAGCCCAGTACGCTATCTGAAATAGGAGCTACGTAAGTTGAACAAATGCCACAGAATTACGCTGAATTCTTATATTAACCGTAATATAAAATGATTTAATCTGGTCTCTCTTTGCCTTATCCTAGAAGTTTAATAGTGCATTTTACTCGCCATTTCATGCGCTTTGAGATGCTGCTTAGCCCAATACGCTATCTGAAATAGGAGCGACGTAAATTGAACAAATGTGATAGAATTTCGCTGAATTCTTATATTAACCAAAATATAAAATGATCTAATCCGGTCTCTGTTTGCCCTACCCTAGAAGTTTAGTAGTGCATTTTACTCACCATTTCTTGCGCTTTGAGATGCCGCTTAGCGCAATATGCTATCTGAAATAGGAGCGACGTAAATTGAACAAATGTGATAGAATTACGCTGAATTCTTATATTAACCAAAATATAAAAAGATATAATCGGGTCTCTGATTGCCCTATCATAGAAGTTTAATAGTGCATTTTACTCGCCATTCCACGCGCTTTAAGATGCCGCCTAGCCCAGTATGCTATCTGAAATAGGAACGACGTAAATTGAACACATGTGATAGAATTTTGCTGAATTCTTAAATTAACCATAATATAAAATGATCTAATCGGGTCTCTGATTGCCCTATCATAGATGTTTAAGAGTGCATTTTACTCGCCATTCCACGCGCTTTAAGATGCCGCCTAGCCCAGTATGCTGTCTGAAATAGGAACGACGTAAATTGAACAAATGGGATAGGATTTTGCTGAATTCTTAAATTAACCATAATATAAAATGATCTAATCGGGTCTCTCTTTGCCTTATCCTAGAAGTTTAATAGTGCATTTTCTCGCCATTTCATGCGCTTAGAGATGCCTCTTAGCCCAATACGCTATCTGAAATAGGAGTGACGTAAATTGAACAAATGTGATAGAATTTCGCTGAATTGATAAATTAATCAAAATACAAAATGATCTAATCGGGTCTCTGATTGCCCTGTCATAGAAGTTTAATAGTGCATTTTACTCGCCATTCCACGCGCATTAAGATGCCGCCTAGCCCAGTACGCTATCTGAAATAGGAGCGACGTAAATTGTACAAATGTGATAAAATTTTGCTGAATTCTTAAATTAACCATAATATAAAATGATCTAATCGGGTCTCTGATTGCCCTACCCTAGAAGTTTAATAGTGCATTTTACTCGCCATTTCATGCGCTTTGAGATGCCGCTTAGCCCAATACACTATCTGACATAGGAGCGACGTAAGTTGCACAAATGTGATAGAATTTCGCTAAATTCATATATTAACCAAAATATAAAATGATCTAATCGGGTCTCTGATTGCCCTGTCATAGAAGTTTAATAGTGCATTTTACTCGCCATTTCATGCGCTTTGAGATGCCGCTTAGCCCAATACGCTATCTGAAATAGGAGCTACGTAAGTTGAACAAGTGTGATAGAATTTCGCTGAATTGTTAAATTAACAATAATATAGAATGATCTAATCGGGTCTCTGTTTGCCCTACCCTAGAAGTTTAATAGTGCATTTTACTCGCCATTTCTTGCGCTTTGAGATGCAGCTTAGCCCAATACGCTATCTGAAATAGGAGCGACGTTAGTTGAACAAATGTGATAGAATTTCGCTGAATTCTTATATTAACCTTAATGTAAAATTTTCTAATCGGGTCTTCGTTCGCCCTACCCTAGAAGTTTAATAGTGAATTTCACTCGTCATTTCATGCGCTTTGTAATGCCGCTTAGCCCAATAAGCTATCTGAAATGGGAGCGACGTAAATTGATCAAATGTGATAGAATTTCGCTGAATTCTTATATTAACCAAAATATAAAATGATCTAATCGGGTCTCTGATTGCCCTATCATAGAAGTTTAAGAGTGCATTATACTCACCATTTCATGCGCTGTGAGATGCCGCTTAGCCCAATACTCTATCTGAAATATCAGCGACGTAAATTGAACAAATGTGATAGAATTTCCCTGAAATCTTATATTAAACAAAATATAAAATGATCTAAACGGGACTCTGATTGCCCTAGCATAGAAGTTTAGTAATGCATTTTACTCGCCCTTCCACGCGCTTTAAGATGCCGCCTAGCCCAGTACACTATCTGAAATAGGATCGACGTATGTTGAACAAATGTGATATATTTCCGCTGAATTCTTATATTAACCGTAATATAAAATGATCTATTCGGGTCTCCGTTTGCCTTACCCTAGAAGTTTAATAGTGCATTTTACTCGCCATTTCATGCGCTTTGAGATGCCGCTTAGCCCAATATTCTATCTGAAATAGGAGCGACGTAAATTGAACAATTGTGATAGAATTTCGCTGAATTCTTATATTAACCAAAATATATAATGTTCTAATCGTGTCTCTGATTGCCCTATCATAGAAGTTTAATTGAGCATTGTACGCGCCATTCCACGCGCTTTAAGATGCCGCCTAGCCCAGTACGCTATCTGAAATAGGAGCTACGTAAGTTGAACAAATGTCACAGAATTACGCTGAATTCTTATATTAACCGTAATATAAAATGATTTAATCTGGTCTCTCTTTGCCTTATCCTAGAAGTTTAATAGTGCATTTTACTCGCCATTTCATGCGCTTTGAGATGCTGCTTAGCCCAATACGCTATCTGAAATAGGAGCGACGTAAATTGAACAAATGTGATAGAATTTCGCTGAATTCTTATATTAACCAAAATATAAAATGATCTAATCCGGTCTCTGTTTGCTCTACCCTAGAAGTTTAATAGTGCATTTTACGAGCCATTTCTTGCGCTTTGAGATGCAGCTTAGCCCAATACGCTATCTGAAATAGGAGCGACGTAAATTGAACAAATGTGATAGAATTTCGCTGAATTCTTATATTAACCTTAATGTAAAATGATCTAATCGGGTCTTTGTTCGCCCTACCCTAGAAGTTTAATAGTGCATTTCACTCGTCATTTCATGCGCTTTGAGATGCCGCTTAGCACAATATGCTATCTGAAATAGGAGCGACGTAAATTGAACAAATGTGATAGAATTACGCTGAATTCTTATATTAACCGTAATATAAAAAGATCTAATCGGGTCTCTGTCTGCCTTACCCTAGACGTTTAATAGTGCATTTTGCTCGCCATTTCATGCGCTTTGAGATGTCGCTTAGCCGAATACGTTACCTGCAATAGGAGTGACGTAAATTGAACAAATGTTATAGAATTTCGCTGAATTCATAAATTAACCATAATATGAAATGATCTAATCGGGTCTCTGTTTGCCCTACCCTAGAAGTTTAATAGTGCATTTTACTCGCCATTTCTTGCGCTTTGAGATGCCGCTTAGCCCAATACGCTATCTGAAATATCAGCGACGTAAATTGCACAAATGTGATAGAATTTCGCTGAATTCTTATATTAACCAAAATATAAAATGATCTAATCGGGTCTCTGTTTGCCATACCCTAGAAGTTTAATGGTGCATTTTACGAGCCATTTCTTGCGCTTTGAGATGCAGCTTAGCCCAATACGCTATCCGAAATAGGAGCGACGTAAATTGAACAAATGTGATAGAATTTCGCTGAATTCTTATATTAACCTTAATGTAAAATGATCTAATCGGGTCTTTGTTCGCCCTACCGTAGAAGTTTAATAGTGCATTTCACTCATCATTTCATGCGCTTTGAGATGCCGCTTAGCGCAATATGCTATCTGAAATAGGAGCGACGTAAATTGAACAAATGTGATAGAATTACGCTGCATTCTTATATTAACCAAAATATAAAAAGATATAATCGGGTCTCTGATTGCCCTATCATAGAAGTTTAATAGTGCATTTTACTCGCCATTCCACGCCGTTTAAGATGCCGCCTAGCCCAGTATGCTATCTGAAATAGGAACGACGTAAATTGAACACATGTGATAGAATTTTGCTGAATTCTTAAATTAACCATAATATAAAATGATCTAATCGGGTCTCTGATTGCCCTATCATAGATGTTTAAGAGTGCATTTTACTCGCCATTCCACGCGCTTTAAGATGCCGCCTAGCCCAGTATGCTGTCTGAAATAGGAACGACGTAAATTGAACAAATGGGATAGCATTTTGCTGAATTCTTAAATTAACCATAATATAAAATGATCTAATCGGGTCTCTGTTTGCCTTATCCTAGAAGTTTAATAGTGCATTTTCTCGCCATTTCATGCGCTTAGAGATGCCGCTTAGCCCAATACGCTATATGAAATAGGAGTGACGTAAATTGAACAAATGTGATAGAATTTCGCTGAATTGATAAATTAATCAAAATACAAAATGATCTAATCGGGTCTCTGATTGCCCTGTCATAGAAGTTTAATAGTGCATTTTACTCGCCATTCCACGCGCGTTAAGATGCCGCCTAGCCCAGTACGCTATCTGATATAGGAGCGACGTAAATTGTACAAATGTGATAAAATTTTGCTGAATTCTTAAATTAACCATAATATAAAATGATCTAATCGGGTCTCTGATTGCCCTACCCTAGAAGTTTAATAGTGCATTTTACTCGCCATTTCATGCGCTTTGAGATGCCGCTTAGCCCAATACACTATCTGACATAGGAGCGACGTAAGTTGCACAAATGTGATAGAATTTCGCTAAATTCATATATTAACTAAAATATAAAATGATCTAATCGGGTCTCTGATTGCCCTGTCATAGAAGTTTAATAGTGCATTTTACTCGCCATTTCATGCGCTTTGAGATGCCGCTTAGCCCAATACGCTATCTGAAATAGGAGTTACGTAAGTTGAACAAGTGTGATAGAATTTCGCTGAATTGTTAAATTAACAATAATATAAAATGATCTAATCGGGTCTCTGTTTGCCCTACCCTAGAAGTTTAATAGTGCATTTTACTCGCCATTTCTTGCGCTTTGAGATGCAGCTTAGCCAATACGCTATCTGAAATAGGAGCGACGTTAGTTGAACAAATGTGATAGAATTTCGCTGAATTCTTATATTAACCTTAATGTAAAATTTTCTAATCGGGTCTTCGTTCGCCCTACCCTAGAAGTTTAATAGTGAATTTCACTCGTCATTTCATGCGCTTTGTAATGCCGCTTAGCCCAATAAGCTATCTGAAATGGGAGCGACGTAAATTGATCAAATGTGATAGAATTTCGCTGAATTCTTATATTAACCAAAATATAAAATGATCTAATCGGGTCTCTGATTGCCCTATCATAGAAGGTTAATAGTGCATTTTACTCGCCATTCCACGCGCTTTAAGTTGCCGCCTAGCCCAGTACGCTATCTGAAATAGGAGCTACGTAAGTTGAACAAGTGTGACAGAATTACGCTGAATTCTTATATTAACCAAAATATAAAATGATCTAATCGGGTCTCTGATTGCCCTATCATAGAAGTTTAATAGTGCATTTTACTCGCCATTCCACGCGCTTTAAGATGCCGCCTATCCGAGTACGCTATCTGAAATAATAGCGACGTAAATTGAATAAATGTGATAGAATTTTTCTGAATTCTTAAATTAACCATAATATGAAATGATCTAATCGGCTCTCTGATTGCCCTATCATAGAAGTTTAGTAGTGCATTTTACTGGCCCTTCCACGCGCTTTAAGATGCCGCCTACGCAAGTACACTATCTGAAATAGGAGCGACGTATGTTGAACAAATGTGATAGAATTACGCTGAATTCTTATATTAACCGTAATATAAAAAGATCTAATCGGGTCTCTGTCTGCCTTACCCTAGACGTTTAATAGTGCATTTTGCTCGCCATTTCATGCGCTTTGAGATGCCGCTTAGCCGAATACGTTACCTGCAATAGGAGTGACGTAAATTGAACAAATGTTATAGAATTTCGCTGAATTCATAAATTAACCATAATATGAAATGATCTAATCGGGTCTCTGTTTGCCCTACCCTAGAAGTTTAATAGTGCATTTTACTCGCCATTTCTTGCGCTTTGAGATGCCGCTTAGCCCAATACGCTATCTGAAATATCAGCGACGTAAATTGCACAAATGTGATAGAATTTCGCTGAATTCTTATATTAACCAAAATATAAAATGATCTAATCGGGTCTCTGTTTGCCATACCCTAGAAGTTTAATGGTGCATTTTACGAGCCATTTCTTGCGCTTTGAGATGCAGCTTAGCCCAATACGCTATCCGAAATAGGAGCGACGTAAATTGAACAAATGTGATAGAATTTCGCTGAATTCTTATATTAACCTTAATGTAAAATGATCTAATCGGGTCTTTGTTCGCCCTACCGTAGAAGTTTAATAGTGCATTTCACTCATCATTTCATGCGCTTTGAGATGCCGCTTAGCGCAATATGCTATCTGAAATAGGAGCGACGTAAATTGAACAAATGTGATAGAATTACGCTGAATTCTTATATTAACCAAAATATAAAAAGATATAATCGGGTCTCTGATTGCCCTATCATAGAAGTTTAATAGTGCATTTTACTCGCCATTCCACGCGCTTTAAGATGCCGCCTAGCCCAGTATGCTATCTGAAATAGGAACGACGTAAATTGAACACATGTGATAGAATTTTGCTGAATTCTTAAATTAACCATAATATAAAATGATCTAATCGGGTCTCTGATTGCCCTATCATAGATGTTTAAGAGTGCATTTTACTCGCCATTCCACGCGCTTTAAGATGCCGCCTAGCCCAGTATGCTGTCTGAAATAGGAACGACGTAAATTGAACAAATGGGATAGCATTTTGCTGAATTCTTAAATTAACCATAATATAAAATGATCTAATCGGGTCTCTGTTTGCCTTATCCTAGAAGTTTAATAGTGCATTTTCTCGCCATTTCATGCGCTTAGAGATGCCGCTTAGCCCAATACGCTATATGAAATAGGAGTGTCGTAAATTGAACAAATGTGATAGAATTTCGCTGAATTGATAAATTAATCAAAATACAAAATGATCTAATCGGGTCTCTGATTGCCCTGTCATAGAAGTTTAATAGTGCATTTTACTCGCCATTCCACGCGCGTTAAGATGCCGCCTAGCCCAGTACGCTATCTGAAATAGGAGCGACGTAAATTGTACAAATGTGATAAAATTTTGCTGAATTCTTAAATTAACCATAATATAAAATGATCTAATCGGGTCTCTGATTGCCCTACCCTAGAAGTTTAATAGTGCATTTTACTCGCCATTTCATGCGCTTTGAGATGCCGCCTAGCCCAATACACTATCTGACATAGGAGCGACGTAAGTTGCACAAATGTGATAGAATTTCGCTAAATTCATATATTAACCAAAATATAAAATGATCTAATCGGGTCTCTGATTGCCCTGTCATAGAAGTTTAATAGTGCATTTTACTCGCCATTTCATGCGCTTTGAGATGCCGCTTAGCCCAATACGCTATCTGAAATAGGAGCTACGTAAGTTGAACAAGTGTGATAGAATTTCGCTGAATTGTTAAATTAACAATAATATAGAATGATCTAATCGGGTCTCTGTTTGCCCTACCCTAGAAGTTTAATAGTGCATTTGACTCGCCATTTCTTGCGCTTTGAGATGCAGCTTAGCCCAATACGCTATCTGAAATAGGAGCGACGTTAGTTGAACAAATGTGATAGAATTTCGCTGAATTCTTATATTAACCTTAATGTAAAATTTTTTAATCGGGTCTTCGTTCGCCCTACCCTAGAAGTTTAATAGTGAATTTCACTCGTCATTTCATGCGCTTTGTAATGCCGCTTAGCCCAATAAGCTATCTGAAATGGGAGCGACGTAAATTGATCAAATGTGATAGAATTTCGCTGAATTCTTATATTAACCAAAATATAAAATGATCTAATCGGGTCTCTGATTGCCCTATCATAGAAGTTTAAGAGTGCATTATACTCACCATTTCATGTGCTGTGAGATGCCGCTTAGCCCAATACTCTATCTGAAATATCAGCGACGTAAATTGAACAAATGTGATAGAATTTCCCTGAAATCTTATATTAAACAAAATATAAAATGATCTAAACGGGACTCTGATTGCCCTAGCATAGAAGTTTAGTAATGCATTTTACTCGCCCTTCCACGCGCTTTAAGATGCCGCCTAGCCCAGTACACTATCTGAAATAGGATCGACGTATGTTGAACAAATGTGATATATTTCCGCTGAATTCTTATATTAACCGTAATATAAAATGATCTATTCGGGTCTCCGTTTGCCTTACCCTAGAAGTTTAATAGTGCATTTTACTCGCCATTTCATGCGCTTTGAGATGCCGCTTAGCCCAATATTCTATCTGAAATAGGAGCGACGTAAATTGAACAATTGTGATAGAATTTCGCTGAATTCTTATATTAACCAAAATATATAATGTTCTAATCGGGTCTCTGATTGCCCTATCATAGAAGTTTAATAGAGCATTGTACTCGCCATTCCACGCGCTTTAAGATGCCGCCTAGCCCAGTACGCTATCTGAAATAGGAGCTACGTAAGTTGAACAAATGTCACAGAATTACGCTGAATTCTTATATTAACCGTAATATAAAATGATCTAATCGGGGCTCTGTTTGCCCTACCCTAGAAGTTTAATAGTGCATTTTACTCGCCATTTCTTGCGCTTTGAGATGCCGCTTAGCCCAATACGCTATCTGAAATATCAGCGACGTAAATTGCACAAATGTGATAGAATTTCGCTGAATTCTTATATTAACCAAAATATAAAATGATCTAATCGGGTCTCTGTTTGCCATACCCTAGAAGTTTAATGGTTCATTTTACGAGCCATTTCTTGCGCTTTGAGATGCAGCTTAGCCCAATACGCTATCCGAAATAGGAGCGACGTAAATTGAACAAATGTGATAGAATTTCGCTGAATTCTTATATTAACCTTAATGTAAAATGATCTAATCGGGTCTTTGTTCGCCCTACCGTAGAAGTTTAATAGTGCATTTCACTCGTCATTTCATGCGATTTGAGATGCCGCTTAGCGCAATATGCTATCTGAAATAGGAGCGACGTAAATTGAACAAATGTGATAGAATTACGCTGAATTCTTATATTAACCAAAATATGAAAAGATATAATCGGGTCTCTGATTGCCCTATCATAGAAGTTTAATAGTGCATTTTACTCGCCATTCCACGCGCTTTAAGATGCCGCCTAGCCCAGTATGCTATCTGAAATAGGAACGACGTAAATTGAACACATGTGATAGAATTTTGCTGAATTCTTAAATTAACCATAATATAAAATGATCTAATCGGGTCTCTGATTGCCCTACCCTAGAAGTTTAATAGTGCATTTTACTCGCCATTTCATGCGCTTTGAGATGCCGCTTAGCCCAATACGCTATCTGAAATAGGTGCGACGTAAATTAAACAACTGTGATAGAATTTCGCTGAATTCTTATATTAACCAAAATATAAAATGATCTAATCGGGTCTCTGATTGCCCTATCATAGATGTTTAAGAGTGCATTTTACTCGCCATTCCACGCGCTTTAAGATGCCGCCTAGCCCAGTATGCTGTCTGAAATAGGAACGACGTAAATTGAACAAATGGGATAGGATTTTGCTGAATTCTTAAATTAACCATAATATAAAATGATCTAATCGGGTCTCTGTTTGCCTTATCCTAGAAGTTTAATAGTGCATTTTCTCGCCATTTCATGCGCTTAGAGATGCCGCTTAGCCCAATACGCTATCTGAAATAGGAGTGACGTAAATTGAACAAATGTGATAGAATTTCGCTGAATTGATAAATTAATCAAAATACAAAATGATCTAATCGGGTCTCTGATTGCCCTGTCATAGAAGTTTAATAGTGCATTTTACTCGCCATTCCACGCGCGTTAAGATGCCGCCTAGCCCAGTACGCTATCTGAAATAGGAGCGACGTAAATTGTACAAATGTGATAAAATTTTGCTGAATTCTTAAATTAACCATAATATAAAATGATCTAATCGGGTCTCTGATTGCCCTACCCTAGAAGTTTAATAGTGCATTTTACTCGCCATTTCATGCGCTTTGAGATGCCGCTTAGCCCAATACACTATCTGACATAGGAGCGACGTAAGTTGCACAAATGTGATAGAATTTCGCTAAATTCATATATTAACCAAAATATGAAATGATCTAATCGGGTCTCTGATTGCCCTGTCATAGAACTTTAATAGTGCATTTTACTCGCCATTTCATGCGCTTTGAGATGCCGCTTAGCCCAATACGCTATCTGAAATAGGAGTTACGTAAGTTGAACAAGTGTGATAGAATTTCGCTGAATTGTTAAATTAACAATAATATAAAATGATCTAATCGGGTCTCTGTTTGCCCTACCCTAGAAGTTTAATAGTGCATTTTACTCGCCATTTCTTGCGCTTTGAGATGCAGCTTAGCCCAATACGCTATCTGAAATAGGAGCGACGTTAGTTGAACAAATGTGATAGAATTTCGCTGAATTCTTATATTAACCTTAATGTAAAATTTTCTAATCGGGTCTTCGTTCGCCCTACCCTAGAAGTTTAATAGTGAATTTCACTCGTCATTTCATGCGCTTTGTAATGCCGCTTAGCCCAATAAGCTATCTGAAATGGGAGCGACGTAAATTGATCAAATGTGATAGAATTTCGCTGAATTTTTATATTAACCAAAATATAAAATGATCTAATCGGGTCTCTGATTGCCCTATCATAGAAGTTTAAGAGTGCATTTCACTCGTCATTTCATGCGCTTTGAGATGCCGCTGAGCCCAATAAGCTATCTGAAATAGGAGCCACGTAAATTGAACGAATGTGATAGAATTTCGCTGAATGCTTGAATTAACCATAATATAAAATGATCTTATCGGGTGTCTGTTTGCCCTACCCTGGAAGTTTAATAGTGCATTTTACTCGCCATTTCTTGCGCTTTGAGATGCCGCTTAGCCCAGTACGCTATCTGAAATATCAGCGACGTAAATTGAACAAATGTGATAGAATTTCGCTGAATTCTTATATTAACCAAAATATAAAATGATCTAATCGGCTCTCTGATTGTCCTATCATAGAAGTTTAGTAGTGCATTTTACTGGCCCTTCCACGCGCTTTAAGATGCCGCCTAGGCAAGTACACTATCTGAAATAGGAGCGACGTACGTTGAACAAATGTGATAGAATTACGCTGAATTCTTATATTAACCGTGATATAAAAAGATCTAATCGGGCCTCTGATTGCCCTGTCATAGAAGTTTAATAGTGCATTTTACTCGCCATTTCATGCGCTTTGAGATGCCGCTTAGCCCAATACGCTATCTGAAATAGGAGCGACGTAAATTGAACAAATGTGATAGAATTTCCCTGAAATCTTATAGTAAACAAAATATAAAATGATCTAATCGGGACTCTGATTGGCCTATCATAGAAGTTTAGTAGTGCATTTTACTGGCCCTTCCACGCGCTTTAAGATGCCGCGTACGCAAGTACACTATCTGAAATAGGAGCGACGTATGTTGAACAAATGTGATAGAATTACGCTGAATTCTTATATTAACCGTAATATAAAAAGATCTAATCGGGTCTCTGTCTGCCTTACCCTAGACGTTTAATAGTGCATTTTGCTCGCCATTTCATGCGCTTTGAGATGCCGCTTAGCCGAATACGTTACCTGCAATAGGAGTGACGTAAATTGAACAAATGTTATAGAATTTCGCTGAATTCATAAATTAACCATAATATGAAATGATCTAATCGGGTCTTTGTTCGCCCTACCCTAGAAGTTTAATAGTGCATTTCACTCGTCATTTCATGCGCTTTCAGATGCCGCTTAGCGCAATATGCTATCTGAAATAGGACCGACGTAAATTGAACAAATGTGATAGAATTACGCTGAATTCTTATATTAACCAAAATATAAAAAGATCTAATCGGGTCTCTGATTGCCCTATCATAGAAGTTTAATAGTGCATTTTACTCGCCATTCCACGCGCTTTAAGATGCCGCCTAGCCCAGTATGCTATCTGAAATAGGAACGACGTAAATTGAACACATGTGATAGAATTTCCTGAATTCTTAAATTAACCATAATATAAAATGATCTAATCGGGTCTCTGATTGCCCTACCCTAGAAGTTTAATAGTGCATTTTACTCGCCATTTCATGCGCTTTGAGATGCCGCTTAGCCCAATACGCTATCTGAAATAGGTGCGACGTAAATTAAACAAATGTGATAGAATTTCGCTGAATTCTTATATTAACCAAAATATAAAATGATCTAATCGGCTCTCTGATTGCCCTATCATAGATGTTTAAGAGTGCATTTTACTCGCCATTCCACGCGCTTTAAGATGCCGCCTAGCCCAGTACGCTATCTGAAATAGGAGCGACGTAAGTTGAACAAATGTGATAGAATTTTGCTGAATTCTTAAATTAACCATAATATAAAATGATCTAATCGGGTCTCTGATTGCCCTACCCTACAAGTTTAAGAGTGCATTTTACTCGCCATTTCATGCGCTTTGAGATGCCGCTTAGCCCAATAAGCTATCTGAAATAGGAGCGACGTAAATTGAACAAATGTGATAGAATTTCGCTGAATTCTTATATTAACCAAAATATGAAATGATCTAGACGGGTCTCTGATTGCCCTATCATAGAAGTTTAATAGTGCATTTTACTCGCCATTCCACGCTCTTTAAGGTGCCGCCTAGCCCAGTACGCTATCTGAAATAGGAGCTACGTAAGTTGAAGAAATGTGACAGAGTTACGCTGAATTCTTATATTAACCGCAATATAAAATGATCTAATCGGGTCTCTGTTTGCCTTATCCTAGAAGTTTAATAGTGTATTTCCTCGCCATTTCATGCTCTTTGAGAAGCCGCTTAGCCCAATACGCTATCTGAAATAGGAGCGACGTAAATTGAACAAATGTGATAGAATTTCGCTAAATTCTTATATTAACCAAAATATAAAATGATCTAATCGGGTCTCTGATTGCCCTATCATAGAAGTTTAATAGTGCATTTTACTCGCCATTCCACGCGCTTTAAGTTGCCGCCTAGCCCAGTACGCTATCTGAAATAGGAGCTACGTAAGTTGAACAAGTGTGACAGAATTACGCTGAATTATTATATTAACCGTAATATAAAATGATCTAACCGGGTCTCAGACTGCCCTATCATAGAAGTTTAATAGTGCATTTTACTCGCCATTCCACGCGCGTTAAGATGCCGCCTAGCCCAGTACGCTATCTGAAATAGGAGCGACGTAAATTGAACAAATGTGATAAAATTTTGCTGAATTCTTAAATTAACCATAATATAAAATGATCTAATCGGGTCTTTGTTCGCCCTACCCTAGAAGTTTAATAGTGAATTTCACTCGTCATTTCATGCGCTTTGTAATGCCGCTTAGCCCAATAAGCTATCTGAAATGGGAGCGACGTAAATTGATCAAATGTGATAGAATTTCGCTGAATTCTTATATTAACCAAAATATAAAATGATCTAATCGGGTCTCTGATTGCCCTATCATAGAAGTTTAAGAGTGCATTTTACTCACCATTTCATGCGCTGTGAGATGCCGCTTAGCCCAATACTCTATCTGAAATATCAGCGACGTAAATTGAACAAATGTGATAGAATTTCCCTGAAATCTTATATTAAACAAAATATAAAATGATCTAAACGGGACTCTGATTGCCCTAGCATAGAAGTTTAGTAATGCATTTTACTCGCCCTTCCACGCGCTTTAAGATGCCGCCTAGCCCAGTACACTATCTGAAATAGGATCGACGTATGTTGAACAAATGTGATATATTTCCGCTGAATTCTTATATTAACCGTAATATAAAATGATCTATTCGAGTCTCTGTTTGCCTTACCCTAGAAGTTCAATAGTGCATTTCACTCGCCATTTCATGCGCTTTGAGATGCCGCGGAGCCCAATAAGCTATCTGAAATAGGAGCCACGTAAATTGAACGAATGTGATAGAATTTCGCTGAATGCTTGAATTAACCATAACATAAAATGATCTTATCGGGTGTCTGTTTGCCCTACCCTGGAAGTTTAATAGTGCATTTTACTCGCCATTTCTTGCGCTTTGAGATGCCGCTTAGCCCAGTACGCTATCTGAAATATCAGCGACGTAAATTGAACAAATGTGATAGAATTTCGCTGAATTCTTATATTAACCAAAATATAAAATGATCTAATCGGCTCTCTGATTGTCCTATCATAGAAGTTTAGTAGTGCATTTTACTGGCCCTTCCACGCGCTTTAAGATGCCGCCTAGGCAAGTACACTATCTGAAATAGGAGCGACGTACGTTGAACAAATGTGATAGAATTACGCTGAATTCTTATATTAACCGTAATATAAAAAGATCTAATCGGGCCTCTGATTGCCCTGTCATAGAAGTTTAATAGTGCATTTTACTCGCCATTTCATGCGCTTTGAGATGCCGCTTAGCCCAATACGCTATCTGAAATATCAGCGACGTAAATTGAACAAATGTGAGAGAATTTCGCTGAATTCTTTTATTAACCATAATGTAAAATGATCTAATCAGGTCTCTGTTCGCCCTAGCCTAGAAGTTTAATAGTGCATTTTATTCGCCATTTCATGCGCTTTGAGATGCCACTTAGCCCAATACGCTATATGAAATAGGAGCGACGTAAATTGAACAAATGTGATAGAATTTCCCTGAAATCTTATAGTAAACAAAATATAAAATGATCTAATCGGGACTCTGATTGGCCTATCATAGAAGTTTAGTAGTGCATTTTACTGGCCCTTCCACGCGCTTTAAGATGCCGCCTACGCAAGTACACTATCTGAAATAGGAGCGACGTATGTTGAACAAATGTGATAGAATTACGCTGAATTCTTATATTAACCGTAATATAAAATGATCTATTCGGGTCTCTGTTTGCCTTACCCTAGAAGTTTAATAGTGCATTTTACTCGCCATTTCATGCGCTTTGAGATGCCGCTTAGCCCAATACGCTATCTGAAATAGGAGCTACGTAAGTTGAACAAGTGTGATAGAATTTCGCTGAATTGTTAAATTAACAATAATATAGAATGATCTAATCGGGTCTCTGTTTGCCCTACCCTAGAAGTTTAATAGTGCATTTTACTCGCCATTTCTTGCGCTTTGAGATGCAGCTTAGCCCAATACGCTATCTGAAATAGGAGCGACGTTAGTTGCACAAATGTGATAGAATTTCGCTGAATTCTTATATTAACCTTAATGTAAAATTTTCTAATCGGGTCTTCGTTCGCCCTACCCTAGAAGTTTAATAGTGAATTTCACTCGTCATTTCATGCGCTTTGTAATGCCGCTTAGCCCAATAAGCTATCTGAAATGGGAGCGACGTAAATTGATCAAATGTGATAGAATTTCGCTGAATTCTTATATTAACCAAAATATAAAATGATCTAATCGGGTCTCTGATTGCCCTATCATAGAAGTTTAAGAGTGCATTTTACTCACCATTTCATGCGCTGTGAGATGCCGCTTAGCCCAATACTCTATCTGAAATATCAGCGACGTAAATTGAACAAATGTGATAGAATTTCCCTGAAATCTTATATTAAACAAAATATAAAATGATCTAAACGGGACTCTGATTGCCCTAGCATAGAAGTTTAGTAATGCATTTTACTCGCCCTTCCACGCGCTTTAAGATGCCGCCTAGCCCAGTACACTATCTGAAATAGGATCGACGTATGTTGAACAAATGTGATATATTTCCGCTGAATTCTTATATTAACCGTAATATAAAATGATCTATTCGGGTCTCTGTTTGCCTTACCCTAGAAGTTTAATAGTGCATTTTACTCGCCATTTCATGCGCTTTGAGATGCCGCTTAGCCCAGTACGCTATCTGAAATATCAGCGACGTAAATTGAACAAATGTGATAGAATTTCGCTGAATTCTTATATTAACCAAAATATAAAATGATCTAATCGGCTCTCTGATTGTCCTATCATAGAAGTTTAGTAGTGCATTTTACTGGCCCTTCCACGCGCTTTAAGATGCCGCCTAGGCAAGTACACTATCTGAAATAGGAGCGACGTACGTTGAACAAATGTGATAGAATTACGCTGAATTCTTATATTAACCGTAATATAAAAAGATCTAATCGGGCCTCTGATTGCCCTGTCATAGAAGTTTAATAGTGCATTTTACTCGCCATTTCATGCGCTTTGAGATGCCGCTTAGCCCAATACGCTATCTGAAATATCAGCGACGTAAATTGAACAAATGTGAGAGAATTTCGCTGAATTCTTTTATTAACCATAATGTAAAATGATCTAATCAGGTCTCTGTTCGCCCTAGCCTAGAAGTTTAATAGTGCATTTTATTCGCCATTTCATGCGCTTTGAGATGCCGCTTAGCCCAATACGCTATATGAAATAGGAGCGACGTAAATTGAACAAATGTGATAGAATTTCCCTGAAATCTTATAGTAAACAAAATATAAAATGATCTAATCGGGACTCTGATTGGCCTATCATAGAAGTTTAGTAGTGCATTTTACTGGCCCTTCCACGCGCTTTAAGATGCCGCCTACGCAAGTACACTATCTGAAATAGGAGCGACGTATGTTGAACAAATGTGATAGAATTACGCTGAATTCTTAAATTAACCATAATATAAAATGATCTAATCGGGTCTTTGTTCGCCCTACCCTAGAAGTTTAATAGTGAATTTCACTCGTCATTTCATGCGCTTTGTAATGCCGCTTAGCCCAATAAGCTATCTGAAATGGGAGCGACGTAAATTGATCAAATGTGATAGAATTTCGCTGAATTCTTATATTAACCAAAATATAAAATGATCTAATCGGGTCTCTGATTGCCCTATCATAGAAGTTTAAGAGTGCATTTTACTCACCATTTCATGCGCTGTGAGATGCCGCTTAGCCCAATACTCTATCTGAAATATCAGCGACGTAAATTGAACAAATGTGATAGAATTTCCCTGAAATCTTATATTAAACAAAATATAAAATGATCTAAACGGGACTCTGATTGCCCTAGCATAGAAGTTTAGTAATGCATTTTACTCGCCCTTCCACGCGCTTTAAGATGCCGCCTAGCCCAGTACACTATCTGAAATAGGATCGACGTATGTTGAACAAATGTGATATATTTCCGCTGAATTCTTATATTAACCGTAATATAAAATGATCTATTCGGGTCTCTGTTTGCCTTACCCTAGAAGTTTAATAGTGCATTTTACTCACCATTTCATGCGCTTTGAGATGCCGCTGAGCCCAATAAGCTATCTGAAATAGGAGCCACGTAAATTGAACGAATGTGATAGAATTTCGCTGAATGCTTGAATTAACCATAACATAAAATGATCTTATCGGGTGTCTGTTTGCCCTACCCTGGAAGTTTAATAGTGCATTTTACTCGCCATTTCTTGCGCTTTGAGATGCCGCTTAGCCCAGTACGCTATCTGAAATATCAGCGACGTAAATTGAACAAATGTGATAGAATTTCGCTGAATTCTTATATTAACCAAAATATAAAATGATCTAATCGGCTCTCTGATTGTCCTATCATAGAAGTTTAGTAGTGCATTTTACTGGCCCTTCCACGCGCTTTAAGATGCCGCCTAGGCAAGTACACTATCTGAAATAGGAGCGACGTACGTTGAACAAATGTGATAGAATTACGCTGAATTCTTATATTAACCGTAATATAAAAAGATCTAATCGGGCCTCTGATTGCCCTGTCATAGAAGTTTAATAGTGCATTTTACTCGCCATTTCATGCGCTTTGAGATGCCGCTTAGCCCAATACGCTATCTGAAATAGGAGCGACGTAAATTGAACAAATGTGATAGAATTTCCCTGAAATCTTATAGTAAACAAAATATAAAATGATCTAATCGGGACTCTGATTGGCCTATCATAGAAGTTTAGTAGTGCATTTTACTGGCCCTTCCACGCGCTTTAAGATGCCGCCTACGCAAGTACACTATCTGAAATAGGAGCGACGTATGTTGAACAAATGTGATAGAATTACGCTGAATTCTTATATTAACCGTAATATAAAAAGATCTAATCGGGTCTCTGTCTGCCTTACCCTAGACGTTTAATAGTGCATTTTGCTCGCCATTTCATGCGCTTTGAGATGCCGCTTAGCCGAATACGTTACCTGCAATAGGAGTGACGTAAATTGAACAAATGTTATAGAATTTCGCTGAATTCATAAATTAACCATAATATGAAATGATCTAATCGGGTCTTTGTTCGCCCTACCCTAGAAGTTTAATAGTGCATTTCACTCGTCATTTCATGCGCTTTGAGATGCCGCTTAGAGCAATATGCTATCTGAAATAGGAGCGACGTAAATTGAACAAATGTGATAGAATTACGCTGAATTCTTATATTAACCAAAATATAAAAAGATCTAATCGGGTCTCTGATTGCCCTACCCTAGAAGTTTAATAGTGCATTTTACTCGCCATTTCATGCGCTTTGAGATTCCGCTTAGCCCAATACGCTATCTGAAATAGGTGCGACGTAAATTAAACAAATGTGATAGAATTTCGCTGAATTCTTATATTAACCAAAATATAAAATGATCTAATCGGGTCTCTGATTGCCCTATCATAGATGTTTAAGAGTGCATTTTACTCGCCATTTCATGCGCTTTGAGATGCCGCTTAGCCCAATACGCTATCTGAAATAGGAGTGACGTAAATTGAACAAATGTGATAGAATTTCGCTGAATTGATAAATTAATCCAAATACAAAATGAGCTAATCGGGTCTCTGATTGCCCTGTCATAGAAGTTTAATAGTGCATTTTACTCGCCATTCCACGCGCTTTAAGATGCCGCCTAGCCCAGTACGCTATCTGAAATAGGAGCGACGTAAGTTGAACAAATGTGATAGAATTTTGCTGAATTCTTAAATTAACCATAATATAAAATGATCTAATCGGGTCTCTGATTGCCCTACCCTACAAGTTTAAGAGTGCATTTTACTCGCCATTTCATGCGCTTTGAGATGCCGCTTAGCCCAATAAGCTATCTGAAATAGGAGCGACGTAAATTGAACAAATGTGATAGAATTTCGCTGAATTCTTATATTAACCAAAATATGAAATGATCTAGTCGGGTCTCTGATTGCCCTATCATAGAAGTTTAATAGTGCATTTTACTCGCCATTCCACGCTCTTTAAGGTGCCGCCTAGCCCAGTACGCTATCTGAAATAGGAGCTACGTAAGTTGAAGAAATGTGACAGAGTTACGCTGAATTCTTATATTAACCGCAATATAAAATGATCTAATCGGGTCTCTGTTTGCCTTATCCTAGAAGTTTAATAGTGTATTTCCTCGCCATTTCATGCTCTTTGAGAAGCCGCTTAGCCCAATACGCTATCTGAAATAGGAGCGACGTAAATTGAACAAATGTGATAGAATTTCGCTAAATTCTTATATTAACCAAAATATAAAATTATCTAATCGGGTCTCTGATTGCCCTATCATAGAAGTTTAATAGTGCATTTTACTCGCCATTCCACGCGCTTTAAGTTGCCGCCTAGCCCAGTACGCTATCTGAAATAGGAGCTACGTAAGTTGAACAAGTGTGACAGAATTACGCTGAATTATTATATTAACCGTAATATAAAATGATCTAACCGGGTCTCTGACTGCCCTATCATAGAAGTTTAATAGTGCATTTTACTCGCCATTCCACGCGCGTTAAGATGCCGCCTAGCCCAGTACGCTATCTGAAATAGGAGCGACGTAAATTGAACAAATGTGATAAAATTTTGCTGAATTCTTAAATTAACCATAATATAAAATGATCTAATCGGGTCTTTGTTCGCCCTACCCTAGAAGTTTAATAGTGAATTTCACTCGTCATTTCATGCGCTTTGTAATGCCGCTTAGCCCAATAAGCTATCTGAAATGGGAGCGACGTAAATTGATCAAATGTGATAGAATTTCGCTGAATTCTTATATTAACCAAAATATAAAATGATCTAATCGGGTCTCTGATTGCCCTATCATAGAAGTTTAAGAGTGCATTTTACTCACCATTTCATGCGCTGTGAGATGCCGCTTAGCCCAATACTCTATCTGAAATATCAGCGACGTAAATTGAACAAATGTGATAGAATTTCCCTGAAATCTTATATTAAACAAAATATAAAATGATCTAAACGGGACTCTGATTGCCCTAGCATAGAAGTTTAGTAATGCATTTTACTCGCCCTTCCACGCGCTTTAAGATGCCGCCTAGCCCAGTACACTATCTGAAATAGGATCGACGTATGTTGAACAAATGTGATATATTTCCGCTGAATTCTTATATTAACCGTAATATAAAATGATCTATTCGGGTCTCTGTTTGCCTTACCCTAGAAGTTTAATAGTGCATTTTACTCACCATTTCATGCGCTTTGAGATGCCGCTGAGCCCAATAAGCTATCTGAAATAGGAGCCACGTAAATTGAACGAATGTGATAGAATTTCGCTGAATGCTTGAATTAACCATAACATAAAATGATCTTATCGGGTGTCTGTTTGCCCTACCCTGGAAGTTTAATAGTGCATTTTACTCGCCATTTCTTGCGCTTTGAGATGCCGCTTAGCCCAGTACGCTATCTGAAATATTAGCGACGTAAATTGAACAAATGTGATAGAATTTCGCTGAATTCTTATATTAACCAAAATATAAAATGATCTAATCGGCTCTCTGATTGTCCTATCATAGAAGTTTAGTAGTGCATTTTACTGGCCCTTCCACGCGCTTTAAGATGCCGCCTAGGCAAGTACACTATCTGAAATAGGAGCGACGTACGTTGAACAAATGTGATAGAATTACGCTGAATTCTTATATTAACCGTAATATAAAAAGATCTAATCGGGCCTCTGATTGCCCTGTCATAGAAGTTTAATAGTGCATTTTACTCGCCATTTCATGCGCTTTGAGATGCCGCTTAGCCCAATACGCTATCTGAAATATCAGCGACGTAAATTGAACAAATGTGAGAGAATTTCGCTGAATTCTTTTATTAACCATAATGTAAAATGATCTAATCAGGTCTCTGTTCGCCCTAGCCTAGAAGTTTAATAGTGCATTTTATTCGCCATTTCATGCGCTTTCAGATGCCGCTTAGCCCAATACGCTATATGAAATAGGAGCGACGTAAATTGAACAAATGTGATAGAATTTCCCTGAAATCTTATAGTAAACAAAATATAAAATGATCTAATCGGGACTCTGATTGGCCTATCATAGAAGTTTAGTAGTGCATTTTACTGGCCCTTCCACGCGCTTTAAGATGCCGCCTACGCAAGTACACTATCTGAAATAGGAGCGACGTATGTTGAACAAATATGATAGAATTACGCTGAATTCTTATATTAACCGTAATATAAAAAGATCTAATCGGGTCTCTGTCTGCCTTACCCTAGACGTTTAATAGTGCATTTTGCTCGCCATTTCATGCGCTTTGAGATGCCGCTTAGCCGAATACGTTACCTGCAATAGGAGTGACGTAAATTGAACAAATGTTATAGAATTTCGCTGAATTCATAAATTAACCATAATATGAAATGATCTAATCGGGTCTTTGTTCGCCCTACCCTAGAAGTTTAATAGTGCATTTCACTCGTCATTTCATGCGCTTTGAGATGCCGCTTAGAGCAATATGCTATCTGAAATAGGAGCGACGTAAATTGAACAAATGTGATAGAATTACGCTGAATTCTTATATTAACCAAAATATAAAAAGATCTAATCGGGTCTCTGATTGCCCTACCCTAGAAGTTTAATAGTGCATTTTACTCGCCATTTCATGCGCTTTGAGATTCCGCTTAGCCCAATACGCTATCTGAAATAGGTGCGACGTAAATTAAACAAATGTGATAGAATTTCGCTGAATTCTTATATTAACCAAAATATAAAATGATCTAATCGGGTCTCTGATTGCCCTATCATAGATGTTTAAGAGTGCATTTTACTCGCCATTTCATGCGCATTGAGATGCCGCTTAGCCCAATACGCTATCTGAAATAGGAGTGACGTAAATTGAACAAATGTGATAGAATTTCGCTGAATTGATAAATTAATCCAAATACAAAATGAGCTAATCGGGTCTCTGATTGCCCTGTCATAGAAGTTTAATAGTGCATTTTACTCGCCATTCCACGCGCTTTAAGATGCCGCCTAGCCCAGTACGCTATCTGAAATAGGAGCGACGTAAGTTGAACAAATGTGATAGAATTTTGCTGAATTCTTAAATTAACCATAATATAAAATGATCTAATCGGGTCTCTGATTGCCCTACCCTACAAGTTTAAGAGTGCATTTTACTCGCCATTTCATGCGCTTTGAGATGCCGCTTAGCCCAATAAGCTATCTGAAATAGGAGCGACGTAAATTGAACAAATGTGATAGAATTTCGCTGAATTCTTATATTAACCAAAATATGAAATGATCTAGTCGGGTCTCTGATTGCCCTATCATAGAAGTTTAATAGTGCATTTTACTCGCCATTCCACGCTCTTTAAGGTGCCGCCTAGCCCAGTACGCTATCTGAAATAGGAGCTACGTAAGTTGAAGAAATGTGACAGAGTTACGCTGAATTCTTATATTAACCGCAATATAAAATGATCTAATCGGGTCTCTGTTTGCCTTATCCTAGAAGTTTAATAGTGTATTTCCTCGCCATTTCATGCTCTTTGAGAAGCCGCTTAGCCCAATACGCTATCTGAAATAGGAGCGACGTAAATTGAACAAATGTGATAGAATTTCGCTAAATTCTTATATTAACCAAAATATAAAATGATCTAATCGGGTCTCTGATTGCCCTATCATAGAAGTTTAAGAGTGCATTTTACTCACCATTTCATGCGCTGTGAGATGCCGCTTAGCCCAATACTCTATCTGAAATATCAGCGACGTAAATTGTACAAATGTGATAGAATTTCCCTGAAATCTTATATTAAACAAAATATAAAATGATCTAAACGGGACTCTGATTGCCCTAGCATAGAAGTTTAGTAATGCATTTTACTCGCCCTTCCACGCGCTTTAAGATGCCGCCTAGCCCAGTACACTATCTGAAATAGGATCGACGTATGTTGAACAAATGTGATATATTTCCGCTGAATTCTTATATTAACCGTAATATAAAATGATCTATTCGGGTCTCTGTTTGCCTTACCCTAGAAGTTTAATAGTGCATTTTACTCACCATTTCATGCGCTTTGAGATGCCGCTGAGCCCAATAAGCTATCTGAAATAGGAGCCACGTAAATTGAACGAATGTGATAGAATTTCGCTGAATGCTTGAATTAACCATAACATAAAATGATCTTATCGGGTGTCTGTTTGCCCTACCCTGGAAGTTTAATAGTGCATTTTACTCGCCATTTCTTCCGCTTTGAGATGCCGCTTAGCCCAGTACGCTATCTGAAATATCAGCGACGTAAATTGAACAAATGTGATAGAATTTCGCTGAATTCTTATATTAACCAAAATATAAAATGATCTAATCGGCTCTCTGATTGTCCTATCATAGAAGTTTAGTAGTGCATTTTACTGGCCCTTCCACGCGCTTTAAGATGCCGCCTAGGCAAGTACACTATCTGAAATAGGAGCGACGTATGTTGAACAATTGTGATAGAATTTCGCTGAATTCTTATATTAACCAAAATATAAAACGATCTAATCGGGTCTCTGATTGCCCTTCCCCAGAAGTTTAGTAGTGCATTTTACTCGCCATTTCATGCGCTTTGAGATGCCGCTTAGCCCAATACGCTATATGAAATGGGAGCGACGTAAATTAAACAAATGTCATAGAATTTCGCTGAATTCTTATATTAACCAAAATATAAAATGATCTAATCGGGTCTCTGATTGCCCTATCATAGAAGTTTAATAGTGCATTTTACTCGCCATTCCACGCGCTTTAAGATGCCGCCTATCCGAGTACGCTATCTGAAATAATAGCGACGTAAATTGAATAAATGTGATAGAATTTTTCTGAATTCTTAAATTAACCATAATATGAAATGATCTAATCGGCTCTCTGATTGCCCTATCATAGAAGTTTAGTAGTGCATTTTACTTGCCCTTCCACGCGCTTTAAGATGCCGCCTAGGCAAGTACACTATCTGAAATAGGAGCGACGTACGTTGAACAAATGTGATAGAATTACGCTGAATTCTTATATTAACCGTAATATAAAAAGATCTAATCGGGTCTCTGATTGCCCTGTCATAGAAGTTTAATAGTGCATTTTACTCGCCATTTCATGCGCTTTGAGATGCCGCTTAGCCCAATACGCTATCTGAAATATCAGCGACGTAAATTGAACAAATGTGAGAGAATTTCGCTGAATTCTTTTATTAACCATAATGTAAAATGATCTAATCAGGTCTCTGTTCGCCCTAGCCTAGAAGTTTAATAGTGCATTTTATTCGCCATTTCATGCGCTTTGAGATGCCGCTTAGCCCAATACGCTATCTGAAATAGGAGCGACGTAAATTGAACAAATGTGATAGAATTTCCCTGAAATCTTATAGTAAACAAAATATAAAATGATCTAATCGGGACTCTGATTGGCCTATCATACAAGTTTAGTAGTGCATTTTACTGGCCCTTCCACGCGCTTTAAGATGCCGCCTACGCAAGTACACTATCTGAAATAGGAGCGACGTATGTTGAACAAATGTGATAGAATTACGCTGAATTCTTATATTAACCGTAATATAAAAAGATCTAATCGGGTCTCTGTTTGCCCTACCCTAGAAGTTTAATAGTGCATTTTACTCGCCATTTCTTGCGCTTTGAGATGCCGCTTAGCCCAATACGCTATCTGAAATATCAGCGACGTAAATTGCACAAATGTGATAGAATTTCGCTGAATTCTTATATTAACCAAAATATAAAATGATCTAATCGGGTCTCTGTTTGCCATACCCTAGAAGTTTAATGGTGCATTTTACGAGCCATTTCTTGCGCTTTGAGATGCAGCTTAGCCCAATACGCTATCCGAAATAGGAGCGACGTAAATTGAACAAATGTGATAGAATTTCGCTGAATTCTTATATTAACCTTAATGTAAAATGATCTAATCGGGTCTTTGTTCGCCGTACCCTAGAAGTTTAATAGTGCATTTCACTCGTCATTTCATGCGCTTTGAGATGCCGCTTAGCCCAATATGCTATCTGAAATAGGAGCGACGTAAATTGAACAAATGTGATAGAATTACGCTGAATTCTTAGAGTAACCAAAATATAAAAAGATCTAATCGGGTCTCTGATTGCCCTATCATAGAAGTTTAATAGTGCATTTTACTCGCCATTCCACGCGCTTTAAGATGCCGCCTAGCCCAGTATGCTATCTGAAATAGCAACGACGTAAATTGAACAAATGTGATAGAATTTTGCTGAATTCTTAAATTAACCATAATATAAAATGATCTAATCGGGTCTCTGATTGCCCTACCCTAGAAGTTTAATAGTGCATTTTACTCGCCATTTCATGCGCTTTGAGATGCCGCTTAGCCCAATACGCTATCTGAAATAGGTGCGACGTAAATTAAACAAATGTGATAGAATTTCGCTTAATTCTTATATTAACCAAAATATAAAATGATCTAATCGGGTCTCTGATTGCCCTATCATAGATGTTTAAGAGTGCATTTTACTCGCCATTCCACGCGCTTTAAGATGCCGCCTAGCCCTGTATGCTGTCTGAAATAGGAACGACGTAAATTGAACAAATGTGATAGAATTTTGCGGAATTCTTAAAGTAACCATAATATAAAATGATCTAATCGGGACTCTGTTTGCCTTATCCTAGAAGTTTAATAGTGCATTTTCTCGCCATTTCATGCGCTTAGAGATGCCGCTTAGCCCAATACGCTATCTGAAATAGGAGTGACGTAAATTGAACAATTGTGATAGAATTTCGCTGAATTGATAAATTAACCAAAATACAAAATATTCTAATCGGGTCTCTGATTGCCCTGTCATAGAAGTTTAATTGTGCATTTTACTCGCCATTTCATGCGCTTTGAGATGCCGCTTAGCCCAATAAGCTATCTGAAATAGGAGCGACGTAAATTGAACAAATGTGATAGAATTTCGCTGAATTCTTATATTAACCAAAATATGAAATGATCTAATCGGGTCTCTGATTGCCCTATCATAGAAGTTTAATAGTGCATTTTACTCGCCATTCCACGCTCTTTAGGGTGCCGCCTAGCCCAGTACGCTATCTGAAATAGGAGCTACGTAAGTTGAAGAAATGTGACAGAGTTACGCTGAATTCTTATATTAACCGCAATATAAAATGATCTAATCGGGTCTCTGTTCGCCCTACCCTAGAAGTTTAATAGTGCATTTTACTCGCCATTTCATGCGCTTTGAGATGCCGCTTAGCCCAGTACGCTATCTGAAATAGGAGCTACGTAAGTTGAACAAATGTCACAGAATTACGCTGAATTCTTATATTAACCGTAATATAAAATGATCTAATCGGGTCTCTGTTTGCCTTATGCTAGAAGTTTAATAGTGCATTTTACTCGCCATTTCATGCGATTTGAGATGCCGCTTAGCCCAATTCGCTATCTGAAATAGGAGCGATGTAAATTGAACAAATGTGATAGAATTTCGGTGAATTCTTTTATTAACCATAATGTTAAATGATCTAATCGGGTCTCTGTTCGCCATAGCGTAGAAGCTTAATAGTGCATTATATTCGTCATTTCATGGGCTTTGAGATGCCGCTTAGCCCAATACGCTATCTGAAATAGGAACGACGCAAATTGAACAAATGTGATAGAATTTCGCTGAATTCTTATATTAACCATAATATAAAATTATGTAATCGGGTCTCTGTTCGCCCTACCCAAGAAGTTTAATAGAGCATTTCTCTCGTCATTTCATGCGCTTTGAGATGCCGCTTAGCCCAATAGCTATCTGAAATAGGAGCGACGTAAATTGAACAAATGTGATAGAATTTCCCTGAAATCTTATATAACCGAAATATAAAATGATCTAATCGGCTCTCTGTTTGCATTACCCTAGTAGTTTAATAGTGCATTTTACTCGGCATTCCACGCGCTTTAAGATGCCGCCTATCCGAGTACGCCATCTGAAATAGGAGCGACGTAAATTGAACAAATGTGATAGAATTTTTCTGAATTCTTAAATTAACAATAATATGAAATGATCTAATCGGGACTCTGTTTGACCTACCCTACAAGTTTAACAGTGCATTTTACTCGCCATTTCATGCGCTTTGAGATGCCGCTTAGCCCAATACGCTATCTGAAATAGGAACGACGTAAATTGAAGATATGTGATAGAATTTCGCTGAATTCTTTAATTAACCATAATATAAAATAATCTAATGCGGTCTCTGTTTGCCCTACCCTAGAAGTTTAGTAGTGCATTTTACTCGCCCTTCCACGCGCTTTAAGATGCCGCCTAGCCCAGTACGCTATCTGAAATAGGAGCGACGTTAGTTGAACAAATGTGATAGAATTTCGCTGAATTCTTTTATTAACCATAATGTTAAATGATCTAATCGGGTCGATGTTCGCCATAGCGTAGAAGCTTAATAGTGCATTTTATTCGTCATTTCATGCGCTTTGAGATGCCGCCTAGCCCAGTACGCTATCTGAAATAGGAGCGACGTAAATTGAACAAATGTGATAGAATTTTTCTGAATTCTTAAATTAACCATAATATGAAATGATCTAATCGGGTCTCTGTTTGACCTACCCTACAAGTTTAATAAAGTGCATTTCTTGCCATTTCATGCGCTTTGAGATGCCGCATAGCCCAATACGCTATCTGAAATAGGAGCGACGTAAATTGAACAAATGTGGTAGAATTTCGCTGAATTCTTATAATAACCAAAATATAAAATGTTCTAATCGGGTCTCTGATTGCCCTATCATACAAGTTTAATAGTGCATTGTACTCGCCATTCCACGCGTTTTAAGATGCCGCGCTAGCCCAGTACGCTATCTGAAATAGGAGCTACGTAAGTTGAACAAATGTCACAGAATTACGCTAAATACTTATATTAACCGTAATATGAAATGATCTAATCGGGTCTCTGTTTGCCCTACCCTAGAAGTTTAATAGTGCATTTTACTCGCCATTTCTTGCTCTTTGAGATGCCGCTTAGCCCAATACGCTATCTGAAATAGGAGCGACGTAAATTGAACAAATGTGATAGAATTTCCCTGAAATGTTATAGTAAACACAATATAAAATGATCTAATCGGGTCTCTGATTGCCCTATCATAGAAGTTTAATAGTGCATTTTACTCGCCATTCCGCGCGCTTTAAGATGCCGCTTAGCCCAATACGCTATCTGAAATCGGAGCGACGTAAATTGAACAAATGTGATAGAATTTCGCTGAATTCTTATATTAACCAAAATATAAAATGTTCTAATCGGGTCTCTGATTGCCCTACCCTAGAAGTTTAACAGTGCATTTTACTCGCCATTTCATGCGCTTTGAGATGCCGCTTAGCCCAATACGCTATCTGAAATGGGAGCGACGTAAATTGAACAAATGTGATAGAATTTCGCTGAATTCTTATATTAACCAAAATATAAAATGATCTAATCCGGTCTCTGTTTGCCCTACCCTAGAAGTTTAATAGTGCATTTTACGAGCCATTTCTTGCGCTTTGAGATGCCGCTTAGCCCAATACGCTATCTGAAATAGGAGTGACGTAAATTGAACAATTGTGATAGAATTTCGCTGAATTGATAAATTAACCAAAATACAAAATATTCTAATCGGGTCTCTGATTGCCCTGTCATAGAAGTTTAATTGTGCATTTTACTCGCCATTTCATGCGCTTTGAGATGCCGCTTAGCCCAATAAGCTATCTGAAATAGGAGCGACGTAAATTGAACAAATGTGATAGAATTTCGCTGAATTCTTATATTAACCAAAATATGAAATGATCTAATCGGGTCTCTGATTGCCCTATCATAGAAGTTTAATAGTGCATTTTACTCGCCATTCCACGCTCTTTAGGGTGCCGCCTAGCCCAGTACGCTATCTGAAATAGGAGCTACGTAAGTTGAAGAAATGTGACAGAGTTACGCTGAATTCTTATATTAACCGCAATATAAAATGATCTAATCGGGTCTCTGTTCGCCCTACCCTAGAAGATTAATAGTGCATTTTACTCGCCATTTCATGCGCTTTGAGATGCCGCTTAGCCCAGTACGCTATCTGAAATAGGAGCTACGTAAGTTGAACAAATGTCACAGAATTACGCTGAATTCTTATATTAACCGTAATATAAAATGATCTAATCGGGTCTCTGTTTGCCTTATGCTAGAAGTTTAATAGTGCATTTTACTCGCCATTTCATGCGATTTGAGATGCCGCTTAGCCCAATTCGCTATCTGAAATAGGAGCGATGTAAATTGAACAAATGTGATAGAATTTCGGTGAATTCTTTTATTAACCATAATGTTAAATGATCTAATCGGGTCTCTGTTCGCCATAGCGTAGAAGCTTAATAGTGCATTATATTCGTCATTTCATGGGCTTTGAGATGCCGCTTAGCCCAATACGCTATCTGAAATAGGAACGACGCAAATTGAACAAATGTGATAGAATTTCGCTGAATTCTTATATTAACCATAATATAAAATTATGTAATCGGGTCTCTGTTCGCCCTACCCAAGAAGTTTAATAGAGCATTTCTCTCGTCATTTCATGCGCTTTGAGATGCCGCTTAGCCCAATAGCTATCTGAAATAGGAGCGACGTAAATTGAACAAATGTGATAGAATTTCCCTGAAATCTTATATAACCGAAATATAAAATGATCTAATCGGCTCTCTGTTTGCATTACCCTAGTAGTTTAATAGTGCATTTTACTCGGCATTCCACGCGCTTTAAGATGCCGCCTATCCGAGTACGCCATCTGAAATAGGAGCGACGTAAATTGAACAAATGTGATAGAATTTTTCTGAATTCTTAAATTAACAATAATATGAAATGATCTAATCGGGACTCTGTTTGACCTACCCTACAAGTTTAACAGTGCATTTTACTCGCCATTTCATGCGCTTTGAGATGCCGCTTAGCCCAATACGCTATCTGAAATAGGAACGACGTAAATTGAAGATATGTGATAGAATTTCGCTGAATTCTTTAATTAACCATAATATAAAATAATCTAATGCGGTCTCTGTTTGCCCTACCCTAGAAGTTTAGTAGTGCATTTTACTCGCCCTTCCACGCGCTTTAAGATGCCGCCTAGCCCAGTACGCTATCTGAAATAGGAGCGACGTTAGTTGAACAAATGTGATAGAATTTCGCTGAATTCTTTTATTAACCATAATGTTAAATGATCTAATCGGGTCGATGTTCGCCATAGCGTAGAAGCTTAATAGTGCATTTTATTCGTCATTTCATGCGCTTTGAGATGCCGCCTAGCCCAGTACGCTATCTGAAATAGGAGCGACGTAAATTGAACAAATGTGATAGAATTTTTCTGAATTCTTAAATTAACCATAATATGAAATGATCTAATCGGGTCTCTGTTTGACCTACCCTACAAGTTTAATAAAGTGCATTTTCTTGCCATTTCATGCGCTTTGAGATGCCGCTTAGCCCAATACGCTATCTGAAATAGGAGCAACGTAAATTGAACAAATGTGGTAGAATTTCGCTGAATTCTTATAATAACCAAAATATAAAATGTTCTAATCGGGTCTCTGATTGCCCTATCATACAAGTTTAATAGTGCATTGTACTCGCCATTCCACGCGTTTTAAGATGCCGCGCTAGCCCAGTACGCTATCTGAAATAGGAGCTACGTAAGTTGAACAAATGTCACAGAATTACGCTAAATACTTATATTAACCGTAATATGAAATGATCTAATCGGGTCTCTGTTTGCCCTACCCTAGAAGTTTAATAGTGCATTTTACTCGCCATTTCTTGCTCTTTGAGATGCCGCTTAGCCCAATACGCTATCTGAAATAGGAGCGACGTAAATTGAACAAATGTGATAGAATTTCCCTGAAATGTTATAGTAAACACAATATAAAATGATCTAATCGGGTCTCTGATTGCCCTATCATAGAAGTTTAATAGTGCATTTTACTCGCCATTCCGCGCGCTTTAAGATGCCGCTTAGCCCAATACGCTATCTGAAATCGGAGCGACGTAAATTGAACAAATGTGATAGAATTTCGCTGAATTCTTATATTAACCAAAATATAAAATGTTCTAATCGGGTCTCTGATTGCCCTACCCTAGAAGTTTAACAGTGCATTTTACTCGCCATTTCATGCGCTTTGAGATGCCGCTTAGCCCAATACGCTATCTGAAATGGGAGCGACGTAAATTGAACAAATGTGATAGAATTTCGCTGAATTCTTATATTAACCAAAATATAAAATGATCTAATCCGGTCTCTGTTTGCCCTACCCTAGAAGTTTAATAGTGCATTTTACGAGCCATTTCTTGCGCTTTGAGATGCAGCTTAGCCCAATACGCTATCTGAAATAGGAGCGACGTAAATTGAACAAATGTGATAGAATTTCGCTGAATTCTTATATTAACCTTAATGTAAAATGATCTAATCGGGTCTTTGTTCGCCCTACCCTAGAAGTTTAATAGTGCATTTCACTCGCCATTTCATGCGCTTTGAGATGCCGCTTAGCCCAATACGCTATCTGAAATAGGAGCGACGTAAATTGAACAAATGTGATAGAATTACGCTGAATCCTTATATTAACCAAAATATAAAATGATCTAATCGGGTCTCTGATTGCCCTATCATAGAAGTTTAAGAGTGCATTTTGCTCGCCATTCCACGCGCTTTAAGATGCCGCCTAGCCCAGTACGCTATCTGAAATAGGAGCGACGTTAGTTGAACAAATGTGATAGAATTACGCTGACTTCTTATATTAAACGTTATATAAAATGATCTAATCGGGTCTCTGTTTGCCTTATCCTAGAAGTTTAATAGTGCATTTTACTCGCCATTTCATGCGCTTTGAGATCCAGCTTAGCCCAATAAGCTATCTGAAATGGGAGCGATGTAAATTGAGCAAATGTGATAGAATTTCGCTGAATTCTTAAATTAACCATAATATGAAATTACCTAATCGGGTCTCTGTTTGCCCTACCCTAGAAGTTTAATAGTGCATTTTACTCGTCATTTCATGCGCTTTGAGATGCCGCCTAGCCCAGTACGCTATCTGAAATAGGAGCGACGTAAGTTGAACAAATGTGATAGAATAACGCTGAATTCTTATATTAACCGTAATATAAAATGGTCTAATCGGGTCTCCGTTTGCCTTATCCTAGAAGTTTAATAGTGCATTTTACCCGTCATTTCATGCGCATTGAGATGCCCCTTAGCCCAATACGCTATATGAAATAGGAGCGACGTAAATTGAACAAATGTGATAGAATTTTGCTGAATTCTTAAATTAACTATAATATAAAATGATCTAACCGGGTCTCTGATTGCCCTACTCTAGAAGTTTAATAGTGCATTTTACTCACCATTTCATGCGCTTTGAGATGGCGCTTAGCCCAATACGCTATCTGAAATAGGAGCGACGTAAATTGAACGAATGTGATAGAGTTTCGCTGAATTCTTATATTAACCAAAATATAAAATGATCTAAACGGGACTCTGATTGCCCTATCATAGAAGTTTAGTAGTGCATTTTACTCGCCCTTCCACGCGCTTTAAGATGCCGCCCAGCCCAGTACGCTATCTGAAATAGGAGCGACGTAAGTTGAACAAATGTGACAGAATTACGCTGCATTCTTATATTAACCGTAATATAAAATGTTCTAATCGGGTCTCTGATTGCCCTATCATAGAAGTTTAATCGTGCATTTTACTCGCCATTCCACGCGCTTTAAGTTGCCGCCTAGCCCAGTATGCTATCTGAAATAGGAACGACGTAAATTGAACAAATGTGATAGAATTTTGCTGAATTCTTAAATTAACCATAATATGAAATGATCTAATCGGGTCTCTGTTCGCCCTACCCAAGAAGTTTAATAGTGCATTTCTCTCGTCATTTCATGCGCTTTGAGATGCCGCTTAGCCCAATACGCTATCTGAAATAGGAGCGACGTAAATTGGACAAATGTGATAGAATTTACCTGAAATCTTATATTAAACAAAATATAAAATGATCTAAACGGGACTCTGATTGCCCTATCATGGAAGTTTAGTAGTGTATTTTACTCGCCCTTCCACGCGCTTTAAGATGCCGCCTAGCCCAGTAAACTATCTGAAATAGGAGCGACGTAAGTTGAACAAATGTGATAGAATTACGCTGAATTCTTATATTAACCGTAATATAAAATGATCTAATCGGGTCTCTGTTCGCCCTACCCTAGAAGATTACTAGTGCATTTGACTCGTCATTTCATGCGCTTTGAGATGCCGCCTAGCCCAATAAGCTATCTGAAATAGGAGCGTCGTAAATTGAACAAGCGTGATAGAATTTCCCTGAATTCTTATATTAACCTTAATGTAAATTGATCTAATCGGGTCTCTGTTCGCCCTACCCTAGAAGTTTAATACTGCATTTCACTCGTCATTTCATGCGCTTTGAGTTGCCGCTTAGCCCAATACGATATCTGAAATAGGAGCGACGTAAGTTGAACAAATGTGATAGAATTTTGCTGAATACTTAAATTAACTATAATATAAAATGATCTAACCGGGTCTCTGATTGCCCTACCCTAGAAGTTTAATAGTGCCTTTCACTCCTCATTTCATGCGCTTTGAGATGCCACTTAGCCCAATACGCTATCTGAAATAGGAGCGACGTAAATTGAACAAATGTGATAGAATTACGCTGAATTCTTATATTAACCGTAATATAAAATGATCTAATCGGGTCTCTGTTCGCCCTACCCTAGAAGACTACTAGTGCATTTCGCTCGTCATTTCATGCGCTTTGAGATGCCGCTTAGCCCAATAAGCTATCTGAAATAGGAGCGACGTAAATTGAACAAATGTGATTGAATTTTTCTGAATTCTTAAATAAACCATAATATGAAATGATCTAATCGGGTCTCTGTTTGCCCTACCCTAGAAGTTTAACAGTGCATTTTACTCGCCATTTCATGAGCTTTGAGATGCCGCTTAGCTCAATACGCTATCTGAAATAGGAGCGACGTAAATTAAACAAATATGATAGAGTTTCGAAGTATTCTTAAATTAACCATAATATAAAATGACCTTATCGGGTCTCTCTGTGCCCTACCCTTGAAGATTAATAGTGCATTTCACTCGTCATTTCATGCGTTTTGAGATGCCGCTTAGCCCAATACGCTATCTGAAATAGGAGCGACGTAAGTTGAACAAATGTGACAGAATTACGCTGCATTCTTATATTAAACGTAATATAAAATGATCTAACCGGGTCTCTGTTTGCCTTATCCTAGAAGTTTAATAGTGCATTTTCTCGCCATTTCATGCGCTTTGAGATGCCGCTTAGCCCAATACGCTATCTGAAATAGGAGTGACGTAAATTGAACAAATGTGATAGAATTTCGCTGAATTGATAAATTAACCATAATATAAAATGATCTAATCGGGTCTCTGTTTGCCCTACCCTAGAAGTTTAATAGTGCATTTTACTCGCCATTTCATGCGCTTTGAGATGGCGCTTAGCCCAATACGCTATCTGAAATAGGAGCGACGTAAATTGAACGAATGTGATAGAATTTCGCTGAATTCTTATATTAACCAAAATATAAAATGATCTAAACGGGACTCTGATTGCCCTATCATAGAAGTTTAGTAGTGCATTTTACTCGCCCTTCCACGCGCTTTAAGATGCCGCCCAGCCCAGTACGCTATCTGAAATAGGAGCGACGTAAGTTGAACAAATGTGACAGAATTACGCTGCATTCTTATATTAACCGTAATATAAAATGTTCTAATCGGGTCTCTGATTGCCCTATCATAGAAGTTTAATCGTGCATTTTACTCGCCATTCCACGCGCTTTAAGTTGCCGCCTAGCCCAGTATGCTATCTGAAATAGGAACGACGTAAATTGAACAAATGTGATTGAATTTTGCTGAATTCTTAAATTAACCATAATATGAAATGATCTAATCGGGTCTCTGTTCGCCCTACCCAAGAAGTTTAATAGTGCATTTCTCTCGTCATTTCATGCGCTTTGAGATGCCGCCTAGCCCAATAAGCTATCTGAAATAGGAGCGTCGTAAATTGAACAAACGTGATAGAATTTCCCTGAATTCTTATATTAACCTTAATGTAAAATGATCTAATCGGGTCTCTGTTCGCCCTACCCTAGAAGTTTAATAGTGCCTTTCACTCGACATTTCATGCGCTCTGAGATGCCGCTTAGCCCAATACGCAATCTGAAATAGGAGCGACGTAAGTTGAACAAATGTGATAGAATAACGCTGAATTCTTATATTAACCGTAATATAAAATGGTCTAATCGGGTCTCCGTTTGCCTTACCCTAGAAGTTTAATAGTGCATTTCACTCGTCATTTCATGCGCTTTGAGATGCCGCTTATCCCAATACGCTATCTGAAATTGGAGCGACGTAGATTGAACAATTGTGATAGAATTTCGTTGAATTCTTATATTAACCTAAATATAAAATGTTCTAATCTGGTCTCTGATTGCCCTATCATAGAAGTTTAATAGTGCATTGTACTCGCCATTCCTCGCGCTTTAAGATGCCGCCTGGCCCAGTACGCTATCTGAAATAGGAGCCACGTAAGTTGAACAAATGTGACAGAATTTCGTTGAATTCTTATATTAACCATAATGTAAAATGATCTAATAGGGTCTCTGTTCGCCCTACCCTAGAAGCTTAATAGTGCATTTTACTCGTAATTTCATGCGCTTTGAGATGCCGCTTAGCCCAATACGCTCTCTGAAATAGGAGCGACGTAAGTTGAACAAGTGTGATAGAATTTTGCTGAATTCTTAAATTAGCTATAATATAAAATGATCTAACCGGTTCTCTGATTGCCCTACTCTAGAAGTTTAATAGTGCATTTTACTCACCATTTCATGCGCTTTGAGATGGCGCTTAGCCCAATACGCTATCTGAAATAGGAGCGACGTAAATTGAACGAATGTGATAGAATTTCGCTGAATTCTTATATTAACCAAAATATAAAATGATCGAAACGGGACTCTGATTGCCCTATCATAGAAGTGTAGTAGTGCATTTTACTCGCCCTTCCACGCGCTTTAAGATGCCGCCCAGCCCAGTACGCTATCTGAAATAGGAGCGACGTAAGTTGAACAAATGTGACAGAATTACGCTGAATTCTTATATTAACCGTAATATAAAATGATCTAATCGGGTCTCTGATTGCCCTATCATAGAAGTTTAATCGTGCATTTTACTCGCCATTCCACGCACTTTAAGTTGCCGCCTAGCCCAGTATGCTATCTGAAATAGGAACGACATAAATTGAACAAATGTGATAGAATTTTGCTGAATTCTTAAATTAACCATAATATGAACTGATCTAATCGGGTCTCTGTTCGCCCTACCCAAGAAGTTTAATAGTGCATTTCTCTCGTCATTTCATGCGCTTTGAGATGCCGCTTAGCCCAATACGCTATCTGAAATAGGAGCGACGTAAATTGGACAAATGTGATAGAATTACGCTGAATTCTTATATTAACCGTAATATAAAATGATCTAATCGGGTCTCTGTTCGCCCTACCCTAGAAGATTACTAGTGCATTTGACTCGTCATTTCATGCGCTTTGAGATGCCGCCTAGCCCAATAAGCTATCTGAAATAGGAGCGTCGTAAATTGAACAAACGTGATAGAATTTCCCTGAATTCTTATATTAACCTTAATGTAAAATGATCTAATCGGGTCTCTGTTCGCCCTACCCTAGAAGTTTAATACTGCATTTCACTCGTCATTTCATGCGCTTTGAGTTGCCGCTTTGCCCAATACGATATCTGAAATAGGAGCGACGTAAGTTGAACAAATGTGATAGAATTTTGCTGAATACTTAAATTAACTATAATATAAAATGATCTAACCGGGTCTCTGATTGCCCTACCCTAGAAGTTTAATAGTGCCTTTCACTCCTCATTTCATGCGCTTTGAGATGCCACTTAGCCCAATACGCTATCTGAAATAGGAGCGACGTAAATTGAACGAATGTGATAGAATTTCGCTGAATTCTTATATTAACCTTAATGTAAAATGATCTAATCGGGTCTTTGTTCGCCCAACCGTAGAAGTTTAATAGTGCATTTCACTCGTCATTTCATGCGCTTTGAGATGACGCTTAGCCCAATACGCTATCTGAAATAGGAGCGACGTAAATTGAACAAATGTGATAGAATTTCGCTGAATTCTTATATTAACCAAAATATAAAATGATCTAATCGGGTCTCTGATTGCCCTATCATAGAAGTTTAATAGAGCATTTTACTCGCCATTTCACGCGCTTTAAGATGCCGCCTAGCCCAGTACACTATCTGAAGTAGGAGCGACGTAAATTGAACAAATGTGATAGAATTTTCTGAATTCTTAAATTAACCATAATATAAAATGATGTAATCGGGTCTCTGTTTGCCCTACCCAAGAAGTCTAATAGTGCATTTTTCTCGTCATTTCATGCGCTTTGAGATGCCGCTTAGCCCAATACGCTATCTGAAATAGGAGCGACGTAAATTGAACAAATGTGATAGAATTACGCTGAATTCTTATATTAACCGTAATATAAAATGATCTAATCGGGTCTCTGTTCGCCCTACCCTAGAAGATTACTAGTGCATTTCGCTCGTCATTTCATGCGCTTTGAGATGCCGCTTAGCCCAATACGCTATCAGAAATAGGAGCGACGTAAATTGAACAAATATGATAGAGTTTCGCTGAATTCTTAAATTAACCATAATATAAAATGACCTTATCGGGTCTCTCTTTGCCCTACCCTTGAAGATTAATAGTGCATTTCACTCGTCATTTCATGCGCTTTGAGATGCCGCTTAGCCCAATACGCTATCTGAAATAGGAGCGACGTAAGTTGAACAAATGTGACAGAATTACGCTGCATTCTTATATTAAACGTAATATAAAATGATCTAACCGGGTCTCTGTTTGCCTTATCCTAGAAGTTTAATAGTGCGTTTTCTCGCCATTTCATGCGCTTTGAGATGCCGCTTAGCCCAATACGCTATCTGAAATAGGAGTGACGTAAATTGAACAAATGTGATAGAATTTCGCTGAATTGATAAATTAACCATAATATAAAATGATCTAATCGGGTCTCTGTTTGCCCTACCCTAGAAGTTTAATAGTGCATTTTACTCGCCATTCCACGCGCTTTAAGATGTCGCCTAGCCCAGTACGCTCTCTGAAATAGAAGCGACGTAAGTTGAACAAATGTGATAGAATTTTGCTGAATTCTTAAATTAACCATAATATAAAATGATCTAACCGGGTCTCTGATTGCCCTACATTAGAAGTTTAATAGTGCATTTTACTCACCATTTCATGCGCTTTGAGATGGCGCTTAGCCCAATACGCTATCTGAAATAGGAGCGACGTAAATTAAACAAATGTGATAGAATTTCGCTGAATTCTCATATAAACCAAAATATAAAATGATCTGATCGGGTCTCTGATAGCCCTATCATAGAAGTTTAATAGTGCATTTTACTCGCCATTCCACACGCTTTAAGATGCCGCCTAGCCCAGTATGCTATCTGAAATAGGAGCGACGTAGTTGAACAAATGTGATAGAATTACGCTGAATTCTTATATTAACCGTAATATAAAATGATCTAATCGGGTCTCTGTTTGCCTTATCCTAGAAGTTTAATAGTGCATTTTACTCGCCATTTCTTGCGCTTTGAGATGCCGCTTAGCCCAATAAGCTATCCGAAATAGGAGCGACGTAAATTGAACAAATGTGATAGAATTTTTCTGAATTCTTAAATAAACCATAATATGAAATGATCTAATCGGGTCTCTGTTTGCCCTACCCTAGAAGTTTAACAGTGCATTTTACTCGCCATTTCATGCGCTTTGAGATGCCGCTTAGCCCAATACGCTATCTGAAATAGGAGCGACGTAAATTGAACAAACGTGATAGAATTTCCCTGAATTCTTATATTAACCTTAATGTAAAATGATCTAATCGGTTCTCTGTTCGCCCTACCCTAGAAGTTTAATAGTGCCTTTCACTCGACATTTCATGCGCTTTGAGATGCCGCTTAGCCCAATACGCAATCTGAAATAGGAGCGACGTAAGTTGAACAAATGTGATAGAATAACGCTGAATTCTTATATTAACCGTAATATAAAATGGTCTAATCGGGTCTCCGTTTGCCTTACCCTAGAAGTTTAATAGTGCATTTCACTCGTCATTTCATGCGCTTTGAGATGCCGCTTATCCCAATACGCTATCTGAAATAGGAGCGACGTAGATTGAACAATTGTGATAGAATTTCGTTGAATTCTTATATTAACCAAAATATAAAATGTTCTAATCTGGTCTCTGATTGCCCTATCATAGAAGTTTAATAGTGCATTGTACTCGCCATTCCTCGCGCTTTAAGATGCCGCCTGGCCCAGTACGCTATCTGAAATAGGAGTCACGTAAGTTGAACAAATGTGACAGAATTTCGTTGAATTCTTATATTAACCATAATGTAAAATGATCTAATAGGGTCTCTGTTCGCCCTACCCTAGAAGCTTAATAGTGCATTTTACTCGTCATTTCATGCGCTTTGAGATTCCGCTTAGCCCAATACGCTCTCTGAAATAGGAGCGACGTAAGTTGAACAAATGTGATAGAATTTTGCTGAATTCTTAAATTAACCATAATATGAAATGATCTAATCGGGTCTCTGTTCGCCCTACCCAAGAAGTTTAATAGTGCATTTCTCTCGTCATTTCATGCGCTTTGAGATGCCGCTTAGCCCAATACGCTATCTGAAATAGGAGCGACGTAAATTGGACAAATGTGATAGAATTTCCCTGAAATCTTATATTAAACAAAATATAAAATGATCTAAACGGGACTCTGGTTGCCCTATCATAGAAGTTTAGTAGTGTATTTTACTCGCCCTTCCACGCGCTTTAAGATGCCGCCTAGCCCAGTACACTATCTGAAATAGGAGCGACGTAAGTTGAACAAATGTGATAGAATTACGCTGAATTCTTATATTAACCGTAATATAAAATGATCTAATCGGGTCTCTGTTCGCCCTACCCTAGAAGATTACTAGTGCATTTGACTCGTCATTTCATGCGCTTTGAGATGCCGCCTAGCCCAATAAGCTATCTGAAATAGGAGCGTCGTAAATTGAACAAACGTGATAGAATTTCCCTGAATTCTTATATTAACCTTAATGTAAAATGATCTAATCGGGTCTCTGTTCGCCCTACCATAGAAGTTTAATACTGCATTTCACTCGTCATTTCATGCGCTTTGAGTTGCCGCTTAGCCCAATACGATATCTGAAATAGGAGCGACGTAAGTTGAACAAATGTGATAGAATTTTGCTGAATACTTAAATTAACTATAATATAAAATAATCTAACCGGGTCTCTGATTGCCCTACCCTAGAAGTTTAATAGTGCCTTTCACTCCTCATTTCATGCGCTTTGAGATGCCACTTAGCCCAATACGCTATCTGAAATAGGAGCGACGTAAATTGAACGAATGTGATAGAATTTCGCTGAATTCTTATATTAACCTTAATGTAAAATGATCTAATCGGGTCTTTGTTCGCCCAACCCTAGAAGTTTAATAGTGCATTTCACTCGTCATTTCCTGCGCTTTGAGATGACGCTTAGCCCAATACGCTATCTGAAATAGGAGCGACGTAAATTGAACAAATGTGATAGAATTTCGCTGAATCCTTATATTAACCAAAATATAAAATGATCTAATCGGGTCTCTGATTGCCCTATCATAGAAGTTTAATAGTGCATTTTACTCGCCATTCCACGCGCTTTAAGATGCCGCCTAGCCCAGTATGCTATCTGAAATAGCAACGACGTAAATTGAACAAATGTGATAGAATTTTGCTGAATTCTTAAATTAACCATAATATAAAATGATCTAATCGGGTCTCTGATTGCCCTACCCTAGAAGTTTAATAGTGCATTTTACTCGCCATTTCATGCGCTTTGAGATGCCGCTTAGCCCAATACGCTATCTGAAATAGGTGCGACGTAAATTAAACAAATGTGATAGAATTTCGTTTAATTCTTATATTAACCAAAATATAAAATGATCTAATCGGGTCTCTGATTGCCCTATCATAGATGTTTAAGAGTGCATTTTACTCGCCATTCCACGCGCTTTAAGATGCCGCCTAGCCCTGTATGCTGTCTGAAATAGGAACGACGTAAATTGAACAAATGTGATAGAATTTTGCGGAATTCTTAAAGTAACCATAATATAAAATGATCTAATCGGGACTCTGTTTGCCTTATCCTAGAAGTTTAATAGTGCATTTTCTCGCCATTTCATGCGCTTAGAGATGCCGCTTAGCCCAATACGCTATCTGAAATAGGAGTGACGTAAATTGAACAATTGTGATAGAATTTCGCTGAATTGATAAATTAACCAAAATACAAAATATTCTAATCGGGTCTCTGATTGCCCTATCATAGAAGTTTAATTGTGCATTTTACTCGCCATTTCATGCGCTTTGAGATGCCGCTTAGCCCAATAAGCTATCTGAAATAGGAGCGACGTAAATTGAACAAATGTGATAGAATTTCGCTGAATTCTTATATTAACCAAAATATGAAATGATCTAATCGGGTCTCTGATTGCCCTATCATAGAAGTTTAATAGTGCATTTTACTCGCCATTCCACGCTCTTTAGGGTGCCGCCTAGCCCAGTACGCTATCTGAAATAGGAGCTACGTAAGTTGAAGAAATGTGACAGAGTTACGCTGAATTCTTATATTAACCGCAATATAAAATGATCTAATCGGGTCTCTGTTCGCCCTACCCTAGAAGTTTAATAGTGCATTTTACTCGCCATTTCATGCGCTTTGAGATGCCGCTTAGCCCAGTACGCTATCTGAAATAGGAGCTACGTAAGTTGAACAAATGTCACAGAATTACGCTGAATTCTTATATTAACCGTAATATAAAATGATCTAATCGGGTCTCTGTTTGCCTCATGCTAGAAGTTTAATAGTGCATTTTACTCGCCATTTCATGCGATTTGAGATGCCGCTTAGCCCAATTCGCTATCTGAAATAGGAGCGATGTAAATTGAACAAATGTGATAGAATTTCGGTGAATTCTTTTATTAACCATAATGTTAAATGATCTAATCGGGTCTCTGTTCGCCATAGCGTAGAAGCTTAATAGTGCATTATATTCGTCATTTCATGGGCTTTGAGATGCCGCTTAGCCCAATACGCTATCTGAAATAGGAACGACGCAAATTGAACAAATGTGATAGAATTTCGCTGAATTCTTATATTAACCATAATATAAAATTATGTAATCGGGTCTCTGTTCGCCCTACCCAAGAAGTTTAATAGAGCATTTCTCTCGTCATTTCATGCGCTTTGAGATGCCGCTTAGCCCAATAGCTATCTGAAATAGGAGCGACGTAAATTGAACAAATGTGATAGAATTTCCCTGAAATCTTATATAACCGAAATATAAAATGATCTAATCGGCTCTCTGTTTGCATTACCCTAGTAGTTTAATAGTGCATTTTACTCGGCATTCCACGCGCTTTAAGATGCCGCCTATCCGAGTACGCCATCTGAAATAGGAGCGACGTAAATTGAACAAATGTGATAGAATTTTTCTGAATTCTTAAATTAACAATAATATGAAATGATCTAATCGGGACTCTGTTTGACCTACCCTACAAGTTTAACAGTGCATTATACTCGCCATTTCATGCGCTTTGAGATGCCGCTTAGCCCAATACGCTATCTGAAATAGGAACGACGTAAATTGAAGATATGTGATAGAATTTCGCTGAATTCTTTAATTAACCATAATATAAAATAATCTAATGCGGTCTCTGTTTGCCCTACCCTAGAAGTTTAGTAGTGCATTTTACTCGCCCTTCCACGCGCTTTAAGATGCCGCCTAGCCCAGTACGCTATCTGAAATAGGAGCGACGTTAGTTGAACAAATGTGATAGATTTTCGCTGAATTCTTTTATTAACCATAATGTTAAATGATCTAATCGGGTCGATGTTCGCCATAGCGTAGAAGCTTAATAGTGCATTTTATTCGTCATTTCATGCGCTTTGAGATGCCGCCTAGCCCAGTACGCTATCCGAAATAGGAGCGACGTAAATTGAACAAATGTGATAGAATTTTTCTGAATTCTTAAATTAACCATAATATGAAATGATCTAATCGGGTCTCTGTTTGACCTACCCTACAAGTTTAATAAAGTGCATTTTCTTGCCATTTCATGCGCTTTGAGATGCCGCTTAGCCCAATACGCTATCTGAAATAGGAGCAACGTAAATTGAACAAATGTGGTAGAATTTCGCTGAATTCTTATATTAACCAAAATATAAAATGTTCTAATCGGGTCTCTGATTGCCCTATCATACAAGTTTAATAGTGCATTGTACTCGCCATTCCACGCGTTTTAAGATGCCGCGCTAGCCCAGTACGCTATCTGAAATAGGAGCTACGTAAGTTGAACAAATGTCACAGAATTACGCTAAATACTTATATTAACCGTAATATGAAATGATCTAATCGGGTCTCTGTGTGCCCTACCCTAGAAGTTTAATAGTGCATTTTACTCGCCATTTCTTGCTCTTTGAGATGCCGCTTAGCCCAATACGCTATCTGAAATAGGAGCGACGTAAATTGAACAAATGTGATAGAATTTCCCTGAAATGTTATAGTAAACACAATATAAAATGATCTAATCGGGTCTCTGATTGCCCTATCATAGAAGTTTAATAGTGCATTTTACTCGCCATTCCGCGCGCTTTAAGATGCCGCTTAGCCCAATACGCTATCTGAAATCGGAGCGACGTAAATTGAACAAATGTGATAGAATTTCGCTGAATTCTTATATTAACCAAAATATAAAATGTTCTAATCGGGTCTCTGATTGCCCTACCCTAGAAGTTTAACAGTGCATTTTACTCGCCATTTCATGCGCTTTGAGATGCCGCTTAGCCCAATACGCTATCTGAAATGGGAGCGACGTAAATTGAACAAATGTGATAGAATTTCGCTGAATTCTTATATTAACCAAAATATAAAATGATCTAATCCGGTCTCTGTTTGCCCTACCCTAGAAGTTTAATAGTGCATTTTACGAGCCATTTCTTGCGCTTTGAGATGCCGCTTAGCCCAATACGCTATCTGAAATAGGAGCGACGTAAATTGAACAAATGTGATAGAATTTCGCTGAATTCTTATATTAACCTTAATGTAAAATGATCTAATCGGGTCTTTGTTCGCCCTACCCTAGAAGTTTAATAGTGCATTTCACTCGCCATTTCATGCGCTTTGAGATGCCGCTTAGCACAATATGCTATCTGAAATAGGAGCGACGTAAATTGAACAAATGTGATAGAATTACGCTGAATCCTTATATTAACCAAAATATAAAATGATCTAATCCGGTCTCTGATTGCCCTATCATAGAAGTTTAAGAGTGCATTTTGCTCGCCATTCCACGCGCTTTAAGATGCCGCCTAGCCCAGTACGCTATCTGAAATAGGAGCGACGTTAGTTGAACAAATGTGATAGAATTACGCTGACTTCTTATATTAACCGTAATATAAAATGTTCTTATCGGGTCTCTGATTGCCCTACCCTAGAAGTTTAATAGTGCATTTTACGAGCCCTTTCGTGCGCTTTGAGATGCCGCTTAGCCCAATACGCTATCTGAAATAGGAGCGACGTAAATTGAACAAATGTGATAGAATTTCGCTGGATTCTTATATTAACCAAAATATAAAATGATCTAATCGGGTCTCTGATTGCCCTATCATAGAAGTTTAATAGTGCATTTTACTCGCCATTCCACGCGGTTTAAGTTGCCGCCTAGCCCAGTACGCTATCTGAAATAGGAGCTACGTAACTTGAACAAATGTGACAGAATTACGCTGAATTCTTATATTAAACGTTATATAAAATGATCTAATCGGGTCTCTGTTTGCCTTATCCTAGAAGTTTAATAGTGCATTTTACTCGCCATTTCATGCGCTTTGAGATCCAGCTTAGCCCAATAAGCTATCTGAAATGGGAGCGATGTAAATTGAGCAAATGTGATAGAATTTCGCTGAATTCTTAAATTAACCATAATATGAAATTACCTAATCGGGTCTCTGTTTGCCCTACCCTAGAAGTTTAATAGTGCATTTTACTCGTCATTTCATGCGCTTTGAGATGCCGCCTAGCCCAGTACGCTATCTGAAATAGGAGCGACGTAAGTTGAACAAATGTGATAGAATAACGCTGAATTCTTATATTAACCGTAATATAAAATGGTCTAATCGGGTCTCCGTTTGCCTTATCCTAGAAGTTTAATAGTGCATTTTACCCGTCATTTCATGCGCATTGAGATGCCCCTTAGCCCAATACGCTATATGAAATAGGAGCGACGTAAATTGAACAAATGTGATAGAAGTTTGCTGAATTCTTAAATTAACTATAATATAAAATGATCTAACCGGGTCTCTGATTGCCCTACTCTAGAAGTTTAATAGTGCATTTTACTCACCATTTCATGCGCTTTGAGATGGCGCTTAGCCCAATACGCTATCTGAAATAGGAGCGACGTAAATTGAACGAATGTGATAGAGTTTCGCTGAATTCTTATATTAACCAAAATATAAAATGATCTAAACGGGACTCTGATTGCCCTATCATAGAAGTTTAGTAGTGCATTTTACTCGCCCTTCCACGCGCTTTAAGATGCCGCCCAGCCCAGTACACTATCTGAAATAGGAGCGACGTAAGTTGAACAAATGTGATAGAATTACGCTGCATTCTTATATTAACCGTAATATAAAATGATCTAATCGGGTCTCTGTTCGCCCTACCCTAGAAGATTACTAGTGCATTTGACCCGTCATTTCATGCGCTTTGAGATGCCGCCTAGCCCAATAAGCTATCTGAAATAGGAGCGTCGTAAATTGAACAAGCGTGATAGAATTTCCCTGAATTCTTATATTAACCTTAATGTAAATTGATCTAATCGGGTCTCTGTTCGCCCTACCCTAGAAGTTTAATACTGCATTTCACTCGTCATTTCATGCGCTTTGAGTTGCCGCTTAGCCCAATACGATATCTGAAATAGGAGCGACGTAAGTTGAACAAATGTGATAGAATTTTGCTGAATACTTAAATTAACTATAATATAAAATGATCTAACCGGGTCTCTGATTGCCCTACCCTAGAAGTTTAATAGTGCCTTTCACTCCTCATTTCATGCGCTTTGAGATGCCACTTAGCCCAATACGCTATCTGAAATAGGAGCGACGTAAATTGAACGAATGTGATAGAATTTCGCTGAATTCTTATATTAACCTTAATGTAAAATGATCTAATCGGGTCTTTGTTCGCTCAACCCTAGAAGTTTAATAGTGCATTTCACTCGTCATTTCATGCGCTTTGAGATGACGCTTAGCCCAATACGCTATCTGAAATAGGAGCGACGTAAATTGAACAAATGTCATAGAATTTCGCTGAATTCTTATATTAACCAAAATATAAAATGATCTAATCGGGTCTCTGATTGCCCTATCATAGAAGTTTAATAGAGCATTTTACTCGCCATTTCACGCGCTTTAAGATGCCGCCTAGCCCAGTACACTACCTGAAGTAGGAGCGACGTAAATTGAACAAATGTGATAGAATTTTGCTGAATTCTTAAATTAACCATAATATAAAATGATGTAATCGGGTCTCTGTTTGCCCTACCCAAGAAGTCTAATAGTGCATTTCTCTCGTCATTTCATGCGCTTTGAGATGCCGCTTAGCCCAATACGCTATCTGAAATAGGAGCGACGTAAATTGAACAAATGTGATAGAATTACGCTGAATTCTTATATTAACCGTAATATAAAATGATCTAATCGGGTCTCTGTTTGCCCTACCCTAGAAGATTACTAGTGCATTTCGCTCGTCATTTCATGCGCTTTGAGATGCCGCTTAGCCCAATAAGGTATCTGAAATAGGAGCGACGTAAATTGAACAAATGTGATAGAATTTTTCTGAATTCTTAAATAAACCATAATATGAAATGATCTAATCGGGTCTCTGTTTGCCCTACCCTAGAAGTTTAACAGTGCATTTTACTCGCCATTTCATGAGCTTTGAGATGCCGCTTAGCTCAATACGCTATCTGAAATAGGAGCGACGTAAATTGAACAAATATGATAGAGTTTCGCTGTATTCTTAAATTAACCATAATATAAAATGACCTTATCGGGTCTCTCTTTGCCCTACCCTTGAAGATTAATAGTGCATTTCACTCGTCATTTCATGCGTTTTGAGATGCCGCTTAGCCCAATACGCTATCTGAAATAGGAGCGACGTAAGTTGAACAAATGTGACAGAATTACGCTGCATTCTTATATTAAACGTAATATAAAATGATCTAACCGGGTCTCTGTTTGCCTTATCCTAGAAGTTTAATAGTGCACTTTCTCGCCACTTCATGCGCTTTGAGATGCCGCTTAGCCCAATACGCTATCTGAAATAGGAGTGACGTAAATTGAACAAATGTGATAGAATATCGCTGAATTGATAAATTAACCATAATATAAAATGATCTAATCGGGTCTCTGTTTGCCCTACCCTAGAAGTTTAATAGTGCATTTTACTCGCCATTTCATGCGCTTTGAGATGCCGCTTAGCCCAATACGATATCTGAAATAGGAGCGACGTAAGTTGAACAAATGTGATAGAATTTTGCTGAATACTTAAATTAACTATAATATAAAATGATCTAACCGGGTCTCTGATTGCCCTACCCTAGAAGTTTAATAGTGCCTTTCACTCCTCATTTCATGCGCTTTGAGATGCCACTTAGCCCAATACGCTATCTGAAATAGGAGCGACGTAAATTGAACGAATGTGATAGAATTTCGCTGAATTCTTATATTAACCTTAATGTAAAATGATCTAATCGGGTCTTTGTTCGCTCAACCCTAGAAGTTTAATAGTGCATTTCACTCGTCATTTCATGCGCTTTGAGATGACGCTTAGCCCAATACGCTATCTGAAATAGGAGCGACGTAAATTGAACAAATGTCATAGAATTTCGCTGAATTCTTATATTAACCAAAATATAAAATGATCTAATCGGGTCTCTGATTGCCCTATCATAGAAGTTTAATAGAGCATTTTACTCGCCATTTCACGCGCTTTAAGATGCCGCCTAGCCCAGTACACTACCTGAAGTAGGAGCGACGTAAATTGAACAAATGTGATAGAATTTTGCTGAATTCTTAAATTAACCATAATATAAAATGATGTAATCGGGTCTCTGTTTGCCCTACCCAAGAAGTCTAATAGTGCATTTCTCTCGTCATTTCATGCGCTTTGAGATGCCGCTTAGCCCAATACGCTATCTGAAATAGGAGCGACGTAAATTGAACAAATGTGATAGAATTACGCTGAATTCTTATATTAACCGTAATATAAAATGATCTAATCGGGTCTCTGTTCGCCCTACCCTAGAAGATTACTAGTGCATTTCGCTCGTCATTTCATGCGCTTTGAGATGCCGCTTAGCCCAATAAGCTATCTGAAATAGGAGCGACGTAAATTGAACAAATGTGATTGAATTTTTCTGAATTCTTAAATAAACCATAATATGAAATGATCTAATCGGGTCTCTGTTTGCCCTACCCTAGAAGTTTAACAGTGCATTTTACTCGCCATTTCATGAGCTTTGAGATGCCGCTTAGCTCAATACGCTATCTGAAATAGGAGCGACGTAAATTGAACAAATATGATAGAGTTTCGCTGTATTCTTAAATTAACCATAATATAAAATGACCTTATCGGGTCTCTCTTTGCCCTACCCTTGAAGATTAATAGTGCATTTCACTCGTCATTTCATGCGTTTTGAGATGCCGCTTAGCCCAATACGCTATCTGAAATAGGAGCGACGTAAGTTGAACAAATGTGACAGAATTACGCTGCATTCTTATATTAAACGTAATATAAAATGATCTAACCGGGTCTCTGTTTGCCTTATCCTAGAAGTTTAATAGTGCACTTTCTCGCCACTTCATGCGCTTTGAGATGCCGCTTAGCCCAATACGCTATCTGAAATAGGAGTGACGTAAATTGAACAAATGTGATAGAATATCGCTGAATTGATAAATTAACCATAATATAAAATGATCTAATCGGGTCTCTGTTTGCCCTACCCTAGAAGTTTAATAGTGCATTTTACTCGCCATTTCATGCGCTTTGAGATGGCGCTTAGCCCAATACGCTATCTGAAATAGGAGCGACGTAAATTGAACGAATGTGATAGAATTTCGCTGAATTCTTATATTAACCAAAATATAAAATGATCTAAACGGGACTCTGATTGCCCTATCATAGAAGTTTAGTAGTGCATTTTACTCGCCCTTCCACGCGCTTTAAGATGCCGCCCAGCCCAGTACGCTATCTGAAATAGGAGCGACGTAAGTTGAACAAATGTGACAGAATTACGCTGCATTCTTATATTAACCGTAATATAAAATGTTCTAATCGGGTCTCTGATTGCCCTATCATAGAAGTTTAATCGTGCATTTTACTCGCCATTCCACGCGCTTTAAGTTGCCGCCTAGCCCAGTATGCTATCTGAAATAGGAACGACGTAAATTGAACAAATGTGATTGAATTTTGCTGAATTCTTAAATTAACCATAATATGAAATGATCTAATCGGGTCTCTGTTCGCCCTACCCAAGAAGTTTAATAGTGCATTTCTCTCGTCATTTCATGCGCTTTGAGATGCCGCTTAGCCCAATACGCTATCTGAAATAGGAGCGACGTAAATTGGACAAATGTGATAGAATTTCCCTGAAATCTTATATTAAACAAAATATAAAATGATCTAAACGGGACTCTGATTGCCCTATCATGGAAGTTTAGTAGTGTATTTTACTCGCCCTTCCACGCGCTTACGATGCCGCCTAGCCCAGTACACTATCTGAAATAGGAGCGACGTAAGTTGAACAAATGTGATAGAATTACGCTGAATTCTTATATTAACCGTAATATAAAATGATCTAATCGGGTCTCTGTTCGCCCTACCCTAGAAGATTACTAGTGCATTTGACTCGTCATTTCATGCGCTTTGAGATGCCGCCTAGCCCAATAAGCTATCTGAAATAGGAGCGTCGTAAATTGAACAAACGTGATAGAATTTCCCTGAATTCTTATATTAACCTTAATGTAAAATGATCTAATCGGGTCTCTGTTCGCCCTACCCTAGAAGTTTAATAGTGCCTTTCACTCGACATTTCATGCGCTCTGAGATGCCGCTTAGCCCAATACGCAATCTGAAATAGGAGCGACGTAAGTTGAACAAATGTGATAGAATAACGCTGAATTCTTATATTAACCGTAATATAAAATGGTCTAATCGGGTCTCCGTTTGCCTTACCCTAGAAGTTTAATAGTGCATTTCACTCGTCATTTCATGCGCTTTGAGATGCCGCTTATCCCAATACGCTATCTGAAATTGGAGCGACGTAGATTGAACAATTGTGATAGAATTTCGTTGAATTCTTATATTAACCTAAATATAAAATGTTCTAATCTGGTCTCTGATTGCCCTATCATAGAAGTTTAATAGTGCATTGTACTCGCCATTCCTCGCGCTTTAAGATGCCGCCTGGCCCAGTACGCTATCTGAAATAGGAGCCACGTAAGTTGAACAAATGTGACAGAATTTCGCTGAATTCTTATATTAACCAAAATATAAAATGATCGAAATGGGACTCTGATTGCCCTATCATAGAAGTGTAGTAGTGCATTTTACTCGCCCTTCCACGCGCTTTAAGATGCCGCCCAGCCCAGTACGCTATCTGAAATAGGAGCGACGTAAGTTGAACAAATGTGACAGAATTACGCTGAATTCTTATATTAACCGTAATATAAAATGATCTAATCGGGTCTCTGATTGCCCTATCATAGAAGTTTAATCGTGCATTTTACTCGCCATTCCACGCACTTTAAGTTGCCGCCTAGCCCAGTATGCTATCTGAAATAGGAACGACATAAATTGAACAAATGTGATAGAATTTTGCTGAATTCTTAAATTAACCATAATATGAACTGATCTAATCGGGTCTCTGTTCGCCCTACCCAAGAAGTTTAATAGTGCATTTCTCTCGTCATTTCATGCGCTTTGAGATGCCGCTTAGCCCAATACGCTATCTGAAATAGGAGCGACGTAAATTGGACAAATGTGATAGAATTACGCTGAATTCTTATATTAACCGTAATATAAAATGATCTAATCGGGTCTCTGTTCGCCCTACCCTAGAAGATTACTAGTGCATTTGACTCGTCATTTCATGCGCTTTGAGATGCCGCCTAGCCCAATAAGCTATCTGAAATAGGAGCGTCGTAAATTGAACAAACGTGATAGAATTTCCCTGAATTCTTATATTAACCTTAATGTAAAATGATCTAATCGGGTCTCTGTTCGCCCTACCCTAGAAGTTTAATACTGCATTTCACTCGTCATTTCATGCGCTTTGAGTTGCCGCTTTGCCCAATACGATATCTGAAATAGGAGCGACGTAAGTTGAACAAATGTGATAGAATTTTGCTGAATACTTAAATTAACTATAATATAAAATGATCTAACCGGGTCTCTGATTGCCCTACCCTAGAAGTTTAATAGTGCCTTTCACTCCTCATTTCATGCGCTTTGAGATGCCACTTAGCCCAATACGCTATCTGAAATAGGAGCGACGTAAATTGAACGAATGTGATAGAATTTCGCTGAATTCTTATATTAACCTTAATGTAAAATGATCTAATCGGGTCTTTGTTCGCCCAACCCTAGAAGTTTAATAGTGCATTTCACTCGTCATTTCATGCGCTTTGAGATGACGCTTAGCCCAATACGCTATCTGAAATAGGAGCGACGTAAATTGAACAAATGTGATAGAATTTCGCTGAATTCTTATATTAACCAAAATATAAAATGATCTAATCGGGTCTCTGATTGCCCTATCATAGAAGTTTAATAGAGCATTTTACTCGCCATTTCACGCGCTTTAAGATGCCGCCTAGCCCAGTACACTATCTGAAGTAGGAGCGACGTAAATTGAACAAATGTGATAGAATTTTCTGAATTCTTAAATTAACCATAATATAAAATGATGTAATCGGGTCTCTGTTTGCCCTACCCAAGAAGTCTAATAGTGCATTTTTCTCGTCATTTCATGCGCTTTGAGATGCCGCTTAGCCCAATACGCTATCTGAAATAGGAGCGACGTAAATTGAACAAATGTGATAGAATTACGCTGAATTCTTATATTAACCGTAATATAAAATGATCTAATCGGGTCTCTGTTCGCCCTACCCTAGAAGATTACTAGTGCATTTCGCTCGTCATTTCATGCGCTTTGAGATGCCGCTTAGCCCAATAAGCTATCTGAAATAGGAGCGACGTAAATTGAACAAATGTGATTGAATTTTTTTGAATTCTTAAATAAACCATAATATGAAATGATCTAATCGGGTCTCTGTTTGCCCTACCCTAGAAGTTTAACCGTGCATTTTACTCGCCATTTCATGAGCTTTGAGATGCCGCTTAGCCCAATACGCTATCTGAAATAGGAGCGACGTAAATTGAACAAATATGATAGAGTTTCGCTGAATTCTTAAATTAACCATAATATAAAATGACCTTATCGGGTCTCTCTTTGCCCTACCCTTGAAGATTAATAGTGCATTTCACTCGTCATTTCATGCGCTTTGAGATGCCGCTTAGCCCAATACGCTATCTGAAATAGGAGCGACGTAAGTTGAACAAATGTGACAGAATTACGCTGCATTCTTATATTAAACGTAATATAAAATGATCTAACCGGGTCTCTGTTTGCCTTATCCTAGAAGTTTAATAGTGCGTTTTCTCGCCATTTCATGCGCTTTGAGATGCCGCTTAGCCCAATACGCTATCTGAAATAGGAGTGACGTAAATTGAACAAATGTGATAGAATTTCGCTGAATTGATAAATTAACCATAATATAAAATGATCTAATCGGGTCTCTGTTTGCCCTACCCTAGAAGTTTAATAGTGCATTTTACTCGCCATTCCACGCGCTTTAAGATGTCGCCTAGCCCAGTACGCTCTCTGAAATAGAAGCGACGTAAGTTGAACAAATGTGATAGAATTTTGCTGAATTCTTAAATTAACCATAATATAAAATGATCTAACCGGGTCTCTGATTGCCCTACATTAGAAGTTTAATAGTGCATTTTACTCACCATTTCATGCGCTTTGAGATGGCGCTTAGCCCAATACGCTATCTGAAATAGGAGCGACGTAAATTAAACAAATGTGATAGAATTTCGCTGAATTCTCATATAAACCAAAATATAAAATGATCTGATCGGGTCTCTGATAGCCCTATCATAGAAGTTTAATAGTGCATTTTACTCGCCATTCCACACGCTTTAAGATGCCGCCTAGCCCAGTATGCTATCTGAAATAGGAGCGACGTAGTTGAACAAATGTGATAGAATTACGCTGAATTCTTATATTAACCGTAATATAAAATGATCTAATCGGGTCTCTGTTTGCCTTATCCTAGAAGTTTAATAGTGCATTTTACTCGCCATTTCTTGCGCTTTGAGATGCCGCTTAGCCCAATAAGCTATCCGAAATAGGAGCGACGTAAATTGAACAAATGTGATAGAATTTTTCTGAATTCTTAAATAAACCATAATATGAAATGATCTAATCGGGTCTCTGTTTGCCCTACCCTAGAAGTTTAACAGTGCATTTTACTCGCCATTTCATGCGCTTTGAGATGCCGCTTAGCCCAATACGCTATCTGAAATAGGAGCGACGTAAATTGAACAAACGTGATAGAATTTCCCTGAATTCTTATATTAACCTTAATGTAAAATGATCTAATCGGTTCTCTGTTCGCCCTACCCTAGCAGTTTAATAGTGCCTTTCACTCGACATTTCATGCGCTTTGAGATGCCGCTTAGCCCAATACGCAATCTGAAATAGGAGCGACGTAAGTTGAACAAATGTGATAGAATAACGCTGAATTCTTATATTAACCGTAATATAAAATGGTCTAATCGGGTCTCCGTTTGCCTTACCCTAGAAGTTTAATAGTGCATTTCACTCGTCATTTCATGCGCTTTGAGATGCCGCTTATCCCAATACGCTATCTGAAATAGGAGCGACGTAAGTTGAACAAATGTGATAGAATTTTGCTGAATACTTAAATTAACTATAATATAAAATAATCTAACCGGGTCTCTGATTGCCCTACCTTAGAAGTTTAATAGTGCCTTTCACTCCTCATTTCATGCGCTTTGAGATGCCACTTAGCCCAATACGCTATCTGAAATAGGAGCGACGTAAATTGAACGAATGTGATAGAATTTCGCTGAATTCTTATATTAACCTTAATGTAAAATGATCTAATCGGGTCTTTGTTCGCCCAACCCTAGAAGTTTAATAGTGCATTTCACTCGTCATTTCCTGCGCTTTGAGATGACGCTTAGCCCAATACGCTATCTGAAATAGGAGCGACGTAAATTGAACAAATGTGATAGAATTTCGCTGAATCCTTATATTAACCAAAATATAAAATGATCTAATCGGGTCTCTGATTGCCCTATCATAGAAGTTTAATAGAGCATTTTACTCGCCATTTCACGCGCTTTAAGATGCCGCCTAGGCCAGTACGCTCTCTGAAATAGGAGCGACGTAAGTTGAACAAATGTGATAGAATTTTGCTGAATTCTTAAATTAACCATAATATGAAATGATCTAATCGGCTCTCTGATTGCCCTATCATAGAAGTTTAGTAGTGCATTTTACTGGCCCTTCCACGCGCTTTAAGATGCCGCCTAGGCAAGTACACTATCTGAAATAGGAGCGACGTACGTTGAACAAATGTGATAGAATTACGCTGAATTCTTATATTAACCGTAATATAAAAAGATCTAATCGGGTCTCTGATTGCCCTGTCATAGAAGTTTAATAGTGCATTTTACTCGCCATTTCATGCGCTTTGAGATGCCGCTTAGCCCAATACGCTATCTGAAATATCAGCGACGTAAATTGAACAAATGTGAGAGAATTTCGCTGAATTCTTTTATTAACCATAATGTAAAAGGATCTAATCAGGTCTCTGTTCGCCCTAGCCTAGAAGTTTAATAGTGCATTTTATTCGCCATTTCATGCGCTTTGAGATGCCGCTTAGCCCAATACGCTATCTGAAATAGGAGCGACGTAAATTGAACAAATGTGATAGAATTTCCCTGAAATCTTATAGTAAACAAAATATAAAATGATCTAATCGGGACTCTGATTGGCCTATCATACAAGTTTAGTAGTGCATTTTACTGGCCCTTCCACGCGCTTTAAGATGCCGCCTACGCAAGTACACTATCTGAAATAGGAGCGACGTATGTTGAACAAATGTGATAGAATTACGCTGAATTCTTATATTAACCGTAATATAAAAAGATCTAATCGGGTCTCTGTTTGCCCTACCCTAGAAGTTTAATAGTGCATTTTACTCGCCATTTCTTGCGCTTTGACATGCCGCTTAGCCCAATACGCTATCTGAAATATCAGCGACGTAAATTGCACAAATGTGATAGAATTTCGCTGAATTCTTATATTAACCAAAATATAAAATGATCTAATCGGGTCTCTGTTTGCAATACCCTAGAAGTTTAATGGTGCATTTTACGAGCCATTTCTTGCGCTTTGAGATGCAGCTTAGCCCAATACGCTATCCGAAATAGGAGCGACGTAAATTGAACAAATGTGATAGAATTTCGCTGAATTCTTATATTAACCTTAATGTAAAATGATCTAATCGGGTCTTTGTTCGCCGTACCCTAGAAGTTTAATAGTGCATTTCACTCGTCATTTCATGCGCTTTGAGATGCCGCTTAGCCCAATATGCTATCTGAAATAGGAGCGACGTAAATTGAACAAATGTGATAGAATTACGCTGAATTCTTATATTAACCAAAATATAAAAAGATCTAATCGGGTCTCTGATTGCCCTATCATAGAAGTTTAATAGTGCATTTTACTCGCCATTCCACGCGCTTTAAGATGCCGCCTAGCCAAGTATGCTATCTGAAATAGCAACGACGTAAATTGAACAAATGTGATAGAATTTTGCTGAATTCTTAAATTAACCATAATATAAAATGATCTAATCGGGTCTCTGATTGCCCTACCCTAGAAGTTTAATAGTGCATTTTACTCGCCATTTCATGCGCTTTGAGATGCCGCTTAGCCCAATACGCTATCTGAAATAGGTGCGACGTAAATTAAACAAATGTGATAGAATTTCGCTTAATTCTTATATTAACCAAAATATAAAATGATCTAATCGGGTCTCTGATTGCCCTATCATAGATGTTTAAGAGTGCATTTTACTCGCCATTCCACGCGCTTTAAGATGCCGCCTAGCCCTGTATGCTGTCTGAAATAGGAACGACGTAAATTGAACAAATGTGATAGAATTTTGCGGAATTCTTAAAGTAACCATAATATAAAATGATCTAATCGGGACTCTGTTTGCCTTATCCTAGAAGTTTAATAGTGCATTTTCTCGCCATTTCATGCGCTTAGAGATGCCGCTTAGCCCAATACGCTATCTGAAATAGGAGTGACGTAAATTGAACAATTGTGATAGAATTTCGCTGAATTGATAAATTAACCAAAATACAAAATATTCTAATCGGGTCTCTGATTGCCCTGTCATAGAAGTTTAATTGTGCATTTTACTCGCCATTTCATGCGCTTTGAGATGCCGCTTAGCCCAATACGCTATCTGAAATAGGAGCGACGTAAATTGAACAAACGTGATAGAATTTCCCTGAATTCTTATATTAACCTTAATGTAAAATGATCTAATCGGTTCTCTGTTCGCCCTACCCTAGAAGTTTAATAGTGCCTTTCACTCGACATTTCATGCGCTTTGAGATGCCGCTTAGCCCAATACGCAATCTGAAATAGGAGCGACGTAAGTTGAACAAATGTGATAGAATAACGCTGAATTCTTATATTAACCGTAATATAAAATGGTCTAATCGGGTCTCCGTTTGCCTTACCCTAGAAGTTTAATAGTGCATTTCACTCGTCATTTCATGCGCTTTGAGATGCCGCTTATCCCAATACGCTATCTGAAATAGGAGCGACGTAGATTGAACAATTGTGATAGAATTTCGTTGAATTCTTATATTAACCAAAATATAAAATGTTCTAATCTGGTCTCTGATTGCCCTATCATAGAAGTTTAATAGTGCATTGTACTCGCCATTCCTCGCGCTTTAAGATGCCGCCTGGCCCAGTACGCTATCTGAAATAGGAGTCACGTAAGTTGAACAAATGTGACAGAATTTCGTTGAATTCTTATATTAACCGCAATATAAAATGATCTAATCGGGTCTCTGTTCGCCCTACCCTAGAAGATTAATAGTGCATTTTACTCGCCATTTCATGCGCTTTGAGATGCCGCTTAGCCCAGTACGCTATCTGAAATAGGAGCTACGTAAGTTGAACAAATGTCACAGAATTACGCTGAATTCTTATATTAACCGTAATATAAAATGATCTAATCGGGTCTCTGTTTGCCTTATGCTAGAAGTTTAATAGTGCATTTTACTCGCCATTTCATGCGATTTGAGATGCCGCTTAGCCCAATTCGCTATCTGAAATAGGAGCGATGTAAATTGAACAAATGTGATAGAATTTCGGTGAATTCTTTTATTAACCATAATGTTAAATGATCTAATCGGGTCTCTGTTCGCCATAGCGTAGAAGCTTAATAGTGCATTATATTCGTCATTTCATGGGCTTTGAGATGCCGCTTAGCCCAATACGCTATCTGAAATAGGAACGACGCAAATTGAACAAATGTGATAGAATTTCGCTGAATTCTTATATTAACCATAATATAAAATTATGTAATCGGGTCTCTGTTCGCCCTACCCAAGAAGTTTAATAGAGCATTTCTCTCGTCATTTCATGCGCTTTGAGATGCCGCTTAGCCCAATAGCTATCTGAAATAGGAGCGACGTAAATTGAACAAATGTGATAGAATTTCCCTGAAATCTTATATAACCGAAATATAAAATGATCTAATCGGCTCTCTGTTTGCATTACCCTAGTAGTTTAATAGTGCATTTTACTCGGCATTCCACGCGCTTTAAGATGCCGCCTATCCGAGTACGCCATCTGAAATAGGAGCGACGTAAATTGAACAAATGTGATAGAATTTTTCTGAATTCTTAAATTAACAATAATATGAAATGATCTAATCGGGACTCTGTTTGACCTACCCTACAAGTTTAACAGTGCATTATACTCGCCATTTCATGCGCTTTGAGATGCCGCTTAGCCCAATACGCTATCTGAAATAGGAACGACGTAAATTGAAGATATGTGATAGAATTTCGCTGAATTCTTTAATTAACCATAATATAAAATAATCTAATGCGGTCTCTGTTTGCCCTACCCTAGAAGTTTAGTAGTGCATTTTACTCGCCCTTCCACGCGCTTTAAGATGCCGCCTAGCCCAGTACGCTATCTGAAATAGGAGCGACGTTAGTTGAACAAATGTGATAGAATTTCGCTGAATTCTTTTATTAACCATAATGTTAAATGATCTAATCGGGTCGATGTTCGCCATAGCGTAGAAGCTTAATAGTGCATTTTATTCGTCATTTCATGCGCTTTGAGATGCCGCCTAGCCCAGTACGCTATCCGAAATAGGAGCGACGTAAATTGAACAAATGTGATAGAATTTTTCTGAATTCTTAAATTAACCATAATATGAAATGATCTAATCGGGTCTCTGTTTGACCTACCCTACAAGTTTAATAAAGTGCATTTTCTTGCCATTTCATGCGCTTTGAGATGCCGCTTAGCCCAATACGCTATCTGAAATAGGAGCAACGTAAATTGAACAAATGTGGTAGAATTTCGCTGAATTCTTATATTAACCAAAATATAAAATGTTCTAATCGGGTCTCTGATTGCCCTATCATACAAGTTTAATAGTGCATTGTACTTGCCATTCCACGCGTTTTAAGATGCCGCGCTAGCCCAGTACGCTATCTGAAATAGGAGCTACGTAAGTTGAACAAATGTCACAGAATTACGCTAAATACTTATATTAACCGTAATATGAAATGATCTAATCGGGTCTCTGTGTGCCCTACCCTAGAAGTTTAATAGTGCATTTTACTCGCCATTTCTTGCTCTTTGAGATGCCGCTTAGCCCAATACGCTATCTGAAATAGGAGCGACGTAAATTGAACAAATGTGATAGAATTTCCCTGAAATGTTATAGTAAACACAATATAAAATGATCTAATCGGGTCTCTGATTGCCCTATCATAGAAGTTTAATAGTGCATTTTACTCGCCATTCCGCGCGCTTTAAGATGCCGCTTAGCCCAATACGCTATCTGAAATCGGAGCGACGTAAATTGAACAAATGTGATAGAATTTCGCTGAATTCTTATATTAACCAAAATATAAAATGTTCTAATCGGGTCTCTGATTGCCCTACCCTAGAAGTTTAACAGTGCATTTTACTCGCCATTTCATGCGCTTTGAGATGCCGCTTAGCCCAATACGCTATCTGAAATGGGAGCGACGTAAATTGAACAAATGTGATAGAATTTCGCTGAATTCTTATATTAACCAAAATATAAAATGATCTAATCCGGTCTCTGTTTGCCCTACCCTAGAAGTTTAATAGTGCATTTTACGAGCCATTTCTTGCGCTTTGAGATGCCGCTTAGCCCAATACGCTATCTGAAATAGGAGCGACGTAAATTGAACAAATGTGATAGAATTTCGCTGGATTCTTATATTAACCAAAATATAAAATGATCTAATCGGGTCTCTGATTGCCCTATCATAGAAGTTTAATAGTGCATTTTACTCGCCATTCCACGCGGTTTAAGTTGCCGCCTAGCCCAGTACGCTATCTGAAATAGGAGCTACGTAAGTTGAACAAATGTGACAGAATTACGCTGAATTCTTATATTAAACGTTATATAAAATGATCTAATCGGGTCTCTGTTTGCCTTATCCTAGAAGTTTAATAGTGCATTTTACTCGCCATTTCATGCGCTTTGAGATCCAGCTTAGCCCAATAAGCTATCTGAAATGGGAGCGATGTAAATTGAGCAAATGTGATAGAATTTCGCTGAATTCTTAAATTAACCATAATATGAAATTACCTAATCGGGTCTCTGTTTGCCCTACCCTAGAAGTTTAATAGTGCATTTGACTCGTCATTTCATGCGCTTTGAGATGCCGCCTAGCCCAGTACGCTATCTGAAATAGGAGCGACGTAAGTTGAACAAATGTGATAGAATAACGCTGAATTCTTATATTAACCGTAATATAAAATGGTCTAATCGGGTCTCCGTTTGCCTTATCCTAGAAGTTTAATAGTGCATTTTACCCGTCATTTCATGCGCATTGAGATGCCCCTTAGCCCAATACGCTATATGAAATAGGAGCGACGTAAATTGAACAAATGTGATAGAATTTTGCTGAATTCTTAAATTAACTATAATATAAAATGATCTAACCGGGTCTCTGATTGCCCTACTCTAGAAGTTTAATAGTGCATTTTACTCACCATTTCATGCGCTTTGAGATGGCGCTTAGCCCAATACGCTATCTGAAATAGGAGCGACGTAAATTGAACGAATGTGATAGAGTTTCGCTGAATTCTTATATTAACCAAAATATAAAATGATCTAAACGGGACTCTGATTGCCCTATCATAGAAGTTTAGTAGTGCATTTCACTCGCCCTTCCACGCGCTTTAAGATGCCGCCCAGCCCAGTACGCTATCTGAAATAGGAGCGACGTAAGTTGAACAAATGTGACAGAATTACGCTGCATTCTTATATTAACCGTAATATAAAATGTTCTAATCGGGTCTCTGATTGCCCTATCATAGAAGTTTAATCGTGCATTTTACTCGCCATTCCACGCGCTTTAAGTTGCCGCCTAGCCCAGTATGCTATCTGAAATAGGAACGACGTAAATTGAACAAATGTGATAGAATTTTGCTGAATTCTTAAATTAACCATAATATGAAATGATCTAATCGGGTCTCTGTTCGCCCTACCCAAGAAGTTTAATAGTGCATTTCTCTCGTCATTTCATGCGCTTTGAGATGCCGCTTAGCCCAATACGCTATCTGAAATAGGAGCGACGTAAATTGGACAAATGTGATAGAATTTACCTGAAATCTTATATTAAACAAAATATAAAATGATCTAAACGGGACTCTGATTGCCCTATCATGGAAGTTTAGTAGTGTATTTTACTCGCCCTTCCACGCGCTTTAAGATGCCGCCTAGCCCAGTACACTATCTGAAATAGGAGCGGCATAAATTAAAGAAATGTGATAGTATTTCGCTGAATTCTTAAATTAACCATAATATAAAATGATCTAATCGGGTCTCTGTGTGCCGTACCCTAGAAGTTTATTAGTGTATTTTACTCGCCATTTCTTCCGCTTTGAGATGCCGCTTATCCCAATACGCTATCTGAAATATGAGCGACGTAAATTGAACAAATGTGATAGAATTTCGCTGAATTCTTATATTAATCTTAATGTAACATGATCTAATCGGGTCTCTGTTCTCCCCACCATAGAAGTCTAATAGTGCATTTCACTCGTCATTTCATGCGCTTTGAGATGCCGCTTTGCCCAATACGCTATCTGAAATAGGAGCGACGTAAATTGAACAAATGTGATAGAATTACGCTGCATTCTTATATTAACCGTAATATAAAATGATCTAATCGGGTATCTGTTTGCCTTACCCTAGAAGTTTAATAGTGCATTTCGCTCGTCATTTCATGCGCTTTGAGATGCCGCTTAGCCCAATACGCTATCTGAAATAGGAGCGACGTAAATTGAACAAATGTGATAGAATTTCGCTGAATTCTTAAATTAACCATAATATAAAATGATCTAATCGGGTCTCTGTTTGCCCTACCCTAGCAGTTTAATAGTGCATTTTACTCGTCATTTCATGCGCTTTGAGATGCCGCATAGCCCAATACGCTATCTGAAATAGGAACGACGTAAATTGAACAAATGTGATAGAATTTTGCTGAATTCTTAAATTAACCATAATATAAAATGATCTAATCGGGTCTCTGTTTGCCCTACCCTTGAAGTTTAATAGTGCATTTTACTCGCCATTTCATGCGCTTTGAGATGCCGCTTCTCCCAATACGCTATCTGAGATAGAGCGACGTAAATTGAACAAATGTGATAGAATTTCGCTGAATTCTTATGTTAACCAAAATATAAAATGATCTAATCGGGTCTCTGATTGCCCTATCATAGAAGTTTAATACTGCATTTTACTCGCCATTCCACGTGCTTTATGGTGCCGCCTAGCCCAGTACGCTATCTGAAATAGGAACGACGTAAATTGAACAAATGTGATAGAATTTCCGTGAATTCTTATATTAACCTTAATGTAAAATGATCTAATCGGGTCTCTGATCGCCCTACCATAGAAGTCTAATAGTGCATTTCACTCGCCATTTCATGCGCTTTGAGATGCCTCTTAGCCCAATACGCTATCGGAAATAGGAGCGACGTAAGTTGAACAAATGTGATAGAATTTCCCTGAAATCTTATATTAAACAAAATATAAAATGATCTAATCGGGTCTCTGATTGCCCTCTCATAGAAGTTTAGTACTGCATTTTACTCGCCATTCCACGCGCTTTAAGATGCCGCCTAGCCCAGTACGCTATCTGAAATGGGAGCGACGTAAGTTGAACAAATGTGATAGAATTACGCTGAATTCTTATATTAACCGTAATATAAAATGATCTAACCGGGTCTCTGTTTGCCTTATCCTAGAAGTTTAATAGTGCATTATACTCGCTATTTCATGCGCTTTTAGATGCCGCCTATCCCAGTACGCTATCTGAAATGGGAGCGACGTAAGTTGAACAAATGTGATAGAAATACGCTGAATTCTTATATTAACGGTAATATAAACTGATCTAATCGGGTCTCTGTTTGCCTTATCCTGGAAGTTTAATAGTGCATTATACTCGCCATTTCATGCCCTTTTAGATGCCGCTTAGCCCAGGACGCTATCTGAAATAGGAACGACGTAAATTAAACAAATGTGATAGAATTTCACTGAATTCTTAAATTAACTATAATATCAAATGATCTAATCGGGTCTCTGATTGCCCTTTCATAGAAGTTTAGTAGTGCATTTTACTCGCCATTCCACGCGCTTTAAGATGCCGCCTATCCCAGTACGCTATCTGAAATGGGAGCGACGTAAGTTGAACAAGTGTGATAGAATTACGCTGAATTCTTATGTTAACCGTAATATAAAATGATCTAATCGGGTCTCTGTTTGCCTTATCCTAGAAGTTTAATAGTGCATTATACTCGCCATTTCATGCGCTTTGAGATGCCGCTTAGCCCAGTACGCTATCTGAAATAGGAGCGACGTCAATTGAACAAATGTGATAGAATTTTGCTGAATTCTTAAATTAACCATAATATAAAATGATCTAATCGGGTCTCTGTTTGCCCTACCCTTGAAGTTTAATAGTGCATTTTACTCGCCATTTCATGCGTTTTGAGATGCCGCTTCTCCCAATACGCTATCTGAAATAGGAGCGACGTAAATTGAACAAATGTGATAGAACTTCGCTGAATTCTTATATTAACCAAAATATAAAATGATCTAATCGGGTCTCTGATTGCCCTATCATAGAAGTTTTATAGTTCATTTTACTCGCCATTCCACGCGCTTCACCATGCCGCCTAGCCTAGTACGCTATCTGAAATGGGAACGGCGTATATTGAACAAATGTGATAGAATTACGCCGCATTCTTATATTAACCGTAATATAAAATGATCTAATCTGGTCTCTGTTTGCCTTATCCTAGAAGTTTAATAGTGCATTATACTCGCCATTGCATGCGCTTCGAGATGCCGCTTAGCCCAATATGCCATCTGAAATAGGAGCGACGTAAATTGAACAAATGTGATAGAATTTCCCTGAAATCTTATATTAACCGTAATATAAAATGATCTAATCGGGTCTCTGTTTGCCCTACCCTAGAAGTTTAATAGTGCATTTTACTCGCCATTGCATGTGCTTTGAGATGCCGCATAGCCCAATACGCTATCTGAAATAGGAGCGACGTAAATTGAACAAATGTGATAGAATTTCCGTGAATTCTTATATTAACCTTAATGTAAAATGATCTAATCGGGTCTCTGATCGCCCTACCATAGAAGTCTAATAGTGCATTTCACTCGCCATTTCATGCGCTTTGAGATGCCTCTTAGCCCAATACGCTATCGGAAATAGGAGCGACGTAAGTTGAACAAATGTGATAGAATTTCCCTGAAATCTTATATTAAACAAAATATAAAATGATCTAATCGGGTCACTGATTGCCCTAGCATAGAAGTTTAATAGTGCATTTTACTCGCCATTCCACGCGCTTTAAGTTGCCGCCTAGCCCAGTACGCATTCTGAAATAGGAGCGACGTAAATTGAACAAATGTGATAGAATTTTGCTGAATTCTTAAATTAACCATAACATAAAATGATCTAATCGGGTCTCTGTTTGCCCTACCCTAGGTGTTTAATAGTGCATTTTACTCGCCATTTCATGCGCTTCGAGATGCCGCTTTGCCCAATAAGCTATCTGAAATAGGAGCGATGTAAATTGAACGAATGTGATAGAATTTCCTTGAAATGTTATATTAAACAAAATGTAAAATGATCTAATCGGGTCTCTGTTCGCCCTAGCCTAGAAGTTTAATCGTGCATTTTATTCGCCATTTCATGCGCTTTGAGATGCCGGTTAGCCCAATACGCTATCTGAAATAGGAGCGACGTAAATTGAACAAATGTGATAGAATTTCGCTGAATTCTTAAATTAACCATAATATAAAATGATCTAATCGGGTCTCTGTATGCCCTACCCTAGAAGTGTAATAGTGCATTTTACTCGCCATTTCTTGCGCTTTGAGATGCCGCTTAGCCCAATACGCTATTTGAAATATCAACGACGTAAATTGAACAAATGTGTTAGAATTTCGCTGAATTCTTATATTAACCTTAATGTAAAATGATCTAATCGGGTCTCTGTTCGCCCTACCCTAGAAGTTTAATAGTGCATTTCACTCGCAATTGCATGCGCTTTGAGATGCCGCATAGCAAAATTAGCTATCTGAAATAGGAGCGACGTAAATTGAACAAATGTGATAGAATTTCGCTGAATTCTTAACTTAACCATAATATAAAATGATCTATTCGGGTCTCTGTTTGCCCTACCCTAGAAGTTTAATAGTGCATTTTACTCGCCATTTAATGCGCTTTGAGATGCCGCTTAGCCCAATACGCTGTCTGAAATAGGAGCGACGTAAATTGAACAAATATGATAGCATTTCGCTGAATTCTTAAATTAACCATAATATAAAATGATCTAATCGGGTCTCTGTTTGCCCTACCCAAGAAGTTTAATAGTGCATTTTACTCGTCATTTCATGCGCTTTGAGATGCCGCTTAGCCCAATACGCTATCTGAAATAGGAGCGACGTAAATTGAACAAATGTGATAGAATTTCGCTGAATTCTTAAATTAACCATAATATAAAATGATCTAATCGGGTCTCTGATTGTCCAATCATAGAAGTTAAATAGTGCATTCTACTCGCCATTCCACGCGCTTTAAGATGCCGCTTAGCCCAGTATGCTATCTGAAATAGGAGCGGCGTAAATTGAACAAATGTGATAGAATTTCCCTGAATTCTCATATTAACCTTAATGTAAAATGATCTAACCGGGTTTCTGTTCGCCCTGCCCTAGAAGTTTAATAGTGCATTTCACTCATGATTTCATGCGCTTTGAGATGCCGCTTAGCCCAATAAGCTATCTGAAACAGGAGCGACGTAAATTGAACAAATGTGATAGAATTTCCCTGAATTCTTATATTAACCTTAATGTAAAATGATCTAATCGGGTCTCTGTTCGCCCTGCCCTAGAAGTTTAATAGTGCATTTCACTCATGATTTCATGCGCTTTGAGATGCCGCTTAGCCCAATAAGCTATCTGAAATAGGAGCGACGTAAATTGAACAAATGTGATAGAATTTCGCTGAATTCTTGTATTAAGCAAAATATAAAATGATCTAATCGGGTCTCTGATTGCCCTATCAGAGAAGTTTAATAGTGCATTTCAATCGCCATTCCACGCGCTTTAAGGTGCCGCTTAGTCCAATACGCTATCTGTAATAGGAGCGACGTAAATTGAACAAATGTGATAGAATTTCCCTGAAATCTTATATGAAACAAAATATAAAATGATCTAATCCGGTCTCTGATTGCCCTATCATAGAAGTTTAGTAGTGCATTTTACTCGCCATTTCTTTCGCTTTGAGATGCCGCTTATCCCAATACGCTATCTGAAATATGAGCGACGTAAATTGAACAAATGTGATAGAATTTCGCTGAATTCTTATATTAACCAAAATATGAAATGATCTAATCGGGTCTCTGATTGCCCTATCATAGAAGTTTAATAGTGCATTTTACTCGCCATTCCACGCACTTTAGGGTGCCGCCTAGCCCAGTACGCTATCTGAAATAGGAGCTACGTAAGTTGAAGAAATGTGACAGAGTTACGCTGAATTCTTATATTAACCGCAATATAAAATGATCTAATCGGGTCTCTGTTCGCCCTACCCTAGAAGATTAATAGTGCATTTTACTCGCCATTTCATGCGCTTTGAGATGCCGCTTAGCCCAGTACGCTATCTGAAATAGGAGCTACGTAAGTTGAACAAATGTCACAGAATTACGCTGAATTCTTATATTAACCGTAATATAAAATGATCTAATCGGGTCTCTGTTTGCCTTATGCTAGAAGTTTAATAGTGCATTTTACTCGCCATTTCATGCGATTTGAGATGCCGCTTAGCCCAATACGCTATCTGAAATAGGAGCGATGTAAATTGAACAAATGTGATAGAATTTCGGTGAATTCTTTTATTAACCATAATGTTAAATGATCTAATCGGGTCTCTGTTCGCCATAGCGTAGAAGCTTAATAGTGCATTATATTCGTCATTTCATGGGCTTTGAGATGCCGCTTAGCCCAATACGCTATCTGAAATAGGAACGACGCAAATTGAACAAATGTGATAGAATTTCGCTGAATTCTTATATTAACCATAATATAAAATTATGTAATCGGGTCTCTGTTCGCCCTACCCAAGAAGTTTAATAGAGCATTTCTCTCGTCATTTCATGCGCTTTGAGATGCCGCTTAGCCCAATAGCTATCTGAAATAGGAGCGACGTAAATTGAACAAATGTGATAGAATTTCCCTGAAATCTTATATAACCGAAATATAAAATGATCTAATCGGCTCTCTGTTTGCATTACCCTAGTAGTTTAATAGTGCATTTTACTCGGCATTCCACGCGCTTGAAGATGCCGCCTATCCGAGTACGCCATCTGAAATAGGAGCGACGTAAATTGAACAAATGTGATAGAATTTTTCTGAATTCTTAAATTAACAATAATATGAAATGATCTAATCGGGACTCTGTTTGACCTACCCTACAAGTTTAACAGTGCATTTTACTCGCCATTTCATGCGCTTTGAGATGCCGCTTAGCCCAATACGCTATCTGAAATAGGAACGACGTAAATTGAAGATATGTGATAGAATTTCGCTGAATTCTTTAATTAACCATAATATAAAATAATCTAATGCGGTCTCTGTTTGCCCTACCCTAGAAGTTTAGTAGTGCGTTTTACTCGCCCTTCCACGCGCTTTAAGATGCCGCCTAGCCCAGTACGCTATCTGAAATAGGAGCGACGTTAGTTGAACAAATGTGATAGAATTTCGCTGAATCCTTTTATTAACCATAATGTTAAATGATCTAATCGGGTCGATGTTCGCCATAGCGTAGAAGCTTAATAGTGCATTTTATTCGTCATTTCATGCGCTTTGAGATGCCGCCTAGCCCAGTACGCTATCCGAAATAGGAGCGACGTAAATTGAACAAATGTGATAGAATTTTTCTGAATTCTTAAATTAACCATAATATGAAATGATCTAATCGGGTCTCTGTTTGACCTACCCTACAAGTTTAATAAAGTGCATTTTCTTGCCATTTCATGCGCTTTGAGATGCCGCTTAGCCCAATACGCTATCTGAAATAGGAGCAACGTAAATTGAACAAATGTGGTAGAATTTCGCTGAATTCTTATATTAACCAAAATATAAAATGTTCTAATCGGGTCTCTGATTGCCCTATCATACAAGTTTAATAGTGCATTGTACTCGCCATTCCACGCGTTTTAAGATGCCGCGCTAGCCCAGTACGCTATCTGAAATAGGAGCTACGTAAGTTGAACAAATGTCACAGAATTACGCTAAATACTTATATTAACCGTAATATGAAATGATCTAATCGGGTCTCTGTGTGCCCTACCCTAGAAGTTTAATAGTGCATTTTACTCGCCATTTCTTGCTCTTTGAGATGCCGCTTAGCCCAATACGCTATCTGAAATAGGAGCGACGTAAATTGAACAAATGTGATAGAATTTCCCTGAAATGTTATAGTAAACACAATATAAAATGATCTAATCGGGTCTCTGATTGCCCTATCATAGAAGTTTAATAGTGCATTTTACTCGACATTCCGCGCGCTTTAAGATGCCGCTTAGCCCAATACGCTATCTGAAATCGGAGCGACGTAAGTTGAACAAATGTGATAGAATTTCGCTGAATTCTTATATTAACCAAAATTTAAAATGTTCTAATCGGGTCTCTGATTGCCCTACCCTAGAAGTTTAACAGTGCATTTTACTCGCCATTTCATGCGCTTTGAGATGCCGCTTAGCCCAATACGCTATCTGAAATGGGAGCGACGTAAATTGAACAAATGTGATAGAATTTCGCTGAATTCTTATATTAACCAAAATATAAAATGATCTAATCCGGTCTCTGTTTGCCCTACCCTAGAAGTTTAATAGTGCATTTTACGAGCCATTTCTTGCGCTTTGAGATGCAGCTTAGCCCAATACGCTATCTGAAATAGGAGCGACGTAAATTGAACAAATGTGATAGAATTTCGCTGAATTCTTATATTAACCTTAATGTAAAATGATCTAATCGGGTCTTTGTTCGCCCTACCCTAGAAGTTTAATAGTGCATTTCACTCGCCATTTCATGCGCTTTGAGATGCCGCTTAGCACAATATGCTATCTGAAATAGGAGCGACGTAAATTGAACAAATGTGATAGAATTACGCTGAATCCTTATATTAACCAAAATATAAAATGATCTAATCGGGTCTCTGATTGCCCTATCATAGAAGTTTAAGAGTGCATTTTGCTCGCCATTCCACGCGCTTTAAGATGCCGCCTAGCCCAGTACGCTATCTGAAATAGGAGCGACGTTAGTTGAACAAATGTGATAGAATTACGCTGACTTCTTATATTAACCGTAATATAAAATGTTCTTATCGGGTCTCTGATTGCCCTACCCTAGAAGTTTAATAGTGCATTTTACGAGCCCTTTCGTGCGCTTTGAGATGCCGCTTAGCCCAATACGCTATCTGAAATAGGAGCGACGTAAATTGAACAAATGTGATAGAATTTCGCTGGATTCTTATATTAACCAAAATATAAAATGATCTAATCGGGTCTCTGATTGCCCTATCATAGAAGTTTAATAGTGCATTTTACTCGCCATTCCACGCGGTTTAAGTTGCCGCCTAGCCCAGTACGCTATCTGAAATAGGAGCTACGTAAGTTGAACAAATGTGACAGAATTACGCTGAATTCTTATATTAAACGTTATATAAAATGATCTAATCGGGTCTCTGTTTGCCTTATCCTAGAAGTTTAATAGTGCATTTTACTCGCCATTTCATGCGCTTTGAGATCCAGCTTAGCCCAATAAGCTATCTGAAATGGGAGCGATGTAAATTGAGCAAATGTGATAGAATTTCGCTGAATTCTTAAATTAACCATAATATGAAATTACCTAATCGGGTCTCTGTTTGCCCTACCCTAGAAGTTTAATAGTGCATTTGACTCGTCATTTCATGCGCTTTGAGATGCCGCCTAGCCCAGTACGCTATCTGAAATAGGAGCGACGTAAGTTGAACAAATGTGATAGAATAACGCTGAATTCTTATATTAACCGTAATATAAAATGGTCTAATCGGGTCTCCGTTTGCCTTATCCTAGAAGTTTAATAGTGCATTTTACCCGTCATTTCATGCGCATTGAGATGCCCCTTAGCCCAATACGCTATATGAAATAGGAGCGACGTAAATTGAACAAATGTGATAGAATTTTGCTGAATTCTTAAATTAACCATAATATGAAATGATCTAATCGGGTCTCTGTTCGCCCTACCCAAGAAGTTTAATAGTGCATTTCTCTCGTCATTTCATGCGCTTTGAGATGCCGCTTAGCCCAATACGCTATCTGAAATAGGAGCGACGTAAATTGGACAAATGTGATAGAATTTACCTGAAATCTTATATTAAACAAAATATAAAATGATCTAAACGGGACTCTGATTGCCCTATCATGGAAGTTTAGTAGTGTATTTTACTCGCCCTTCCACGCGCTTTAAGATGCCGCCTAGCCCAGTACACTATCTGAAATAGGAGCGACGTAAGTTGAACAAATGTGATAGAATTACGCTGAATTCTTATATTAACCGTAATATAAAATGATCTAATCGGGTCTCTGTTCGCCCTACCCTAGAAGATTACTAGTGCATTTGACTCGTCATTTCATGCGCTTTGAGATGCCGCCTAGCCCAATAAGCTATCTGAAATAGGAGCGTCGTAAATTGAACAAGCGTGATAGAATTTCCCTGAATTCTTATATTAACCTTAATGTAAATTGATCTAATCGGGTCTCTGTTCGCCCTACCCTAGAAGTTTAATACTGCATTTCACTCGTCATTTCATGCGCTTTGAGTTGCCGCTTAGCCCAATACGATATCTGAAATAGGAGCGACGTAAGTTGAACAAATGTGATAGAATTTTGCTGAATACTTAAATTAACTATAATATAAAATGATCTAACCGGGTCTCTGATTGCCCTACCCTAGAAGTTTAATAGTGCCTTTCACTCCTCATTTCATGCGCTTTGAGATGCCACTTAGCCCAATACGCTATCTGAAATAGGAGCGACGTAAATTGAACGAATGTGATAGAATTTCGCTGAATTCTTATATTAACCTTAATGTAAAATGATCTAATCGGGTCTTTGTTCGCTCAACCCTAGAAGTTCAATAGTGCATTTCACTCGTCATTTCATGCGCTTTGAGATGACGCTTAGCCCAATACGCTATCTGAAATAGGAGCGACGTAAATTGAACAAATGTCATAGAATTTCGCTGAATTCTTATATTAACCAAAATATAAAATGATCTAATCGGGTCTCTGATTGCCCTATCATAGAAGTTTAATAGAGCATTTTACTCGCCATTTCACGCGCTTTAAGATGCCGCCTAGCCCAGTACACTACCTGAAGTAGGAGCGACGTAAATTGAACAAATGTGATAGAATTTTGCTGAATTCTTAAATTAACCATAATATAAAATGATGTAATCGGGTCTCTGTTTGCCCTACCCAAGAAGTCTAATAGTGCATTTCTCTCGTCATTTCATGCGCTTTGAGATGCCGCTTAGCCCAATACGCTATCTGAAATAGGAGCGACGTAAATTGAACAAATGTGATAGAATTACGCTGAATTCTTATATTAACCGTAATATAAAATGATCTAATCGGGTCTCTGTTCGCCCTACCCTAGAAGATTACTAGTGCATTTCGCTCGTCATTTCATGCGCTTTGAGATGCCGCTTAGCCCAATAAGCTATCTGAAATAGGAGCGACGTAAATTGAACAAATGTGATTGAATTTTTCTGAATTCTTAAATAAACCATAATATGAAATGATCTAATCGGGTCTCTGTTTGCCCTACCCTAGAAGTTTAACAGTGCATTTTACTCGCCATTTCATGAGCTTTGAGATGCCGCTTAGCTCAATACGCTATCTGAAATAGGAGCGACGTAAATTGAACAAATATGATAGAGTTTCGCTGTATTCTTAAATTAACCATAATATAAAATGACCTTATCGGGTCTCTCTTTGCCCTACCCTTGAAGATTAATAGTGCATTTCACTCGTCATTTCATGCGTTTTGAGATGCCGCTTAGCCCAATACGCTATCTGAAATAGGAGCGACGTAAGTTGAACAAATGTGACAGAATTACGCTGCATTCTTATATTAAACGTAATATAAAATGATCTAACCGGGTCTCTGTTTGCCTTATCCTAGAAGTTTAATAGTGCATTTTCTCGCCATTTCATGCGCTTTGAGATGCCGCTTAGCCCAATACGCTATCTGAAATAGGAGCGACGTAAATTGAACGAATGTGATAGAATTTCGCTGAATTCTTATATTAACCAAAATATAAAATGATCTAAACGGGACTCTGATTGCCCTATCATAGAAGTTTAGTAGTGCATTTTACTCGCCCTTCCACGCGCTTTAAGATGCCGCCCAGCCCAGTACGCTATCTGAAATAGGAGCGACGTAAGTTGAACAAATGTGACAGAATTACGCTGCATTCTTATATTAACCGTAATATAAAATGTTCTAATCGGGTCTCTGATTGCCCTATCATAGAAGTTTAATCGTGCATTTTACTCGCCATTCCACGCGCTTTAAGTTGCCGCCTAGCCCAGTATGCTATCTGAAATAGGAACGACGTAAATTGAACAAATGTGATTGAATTTTGCTGAATTCTTAAATTAACCATAATATGAAATGATCTAATCGGGTCTCTGTTCGCCCTACCCAAGAAGTTTAATAGTGCATTTCTCTCGTCATTTCATGCGCTTTGAGATGCCGCTTAGCCCAATACGCTATCTGAAATAGGAGCGACGTAAATTGGACAAATGTGATAGAACTTCCCTGAAATCTTATATTAAACAAAATATAAAATGATCTAAACGGGACTCTGATTGCCCTATCATGGAAGTTTAGTAGTGTATTTTACTCGCCCTTCCACGCGCTTTAAGATGCCGCCTAGCCCAGTACACTATCTGAAATAGGAGCGACGTAAGTTGAACAAATGTGATAGAATTACGCTGAATTCTTATATTAACCGTAATATAAAATGATCTAATCGGGTCTCTGTTCGCCCTACCCTAGAAGATTACTAGTGCATTTGACACGTCATTTCATGCGCTTTGAGATGCCGCCTAGCCCAATAAGCTATCTGAAATAGGAGCGTCGTAAATTGAACAAACGTGATAGAATTTCCCTGAATTCTTATATTAACCTTAATGTAAAATGATCTAATCGGGTCTCTGTTCGCCCTACCCTAGAAGTTTAATAGTGCCTTTCACTCGACATTTCATGCGCTCTGAGATGCCGCTTAGCCCAATACGCAATCTGAAATAGGAGCGACGTAAGTTGAACAAATGTGATAGAATAACGCTGAATTCTTATATTAACCGTAATATAAAATGGTCTAATCGGGTCTCCGTTTGCCTTACCCTAGAAGTTTAATAGTGCATTTCACTCGTCATTTCATGCGCTTTGAGATGCCGCTTATCCCAATACGCTATCTGAAATTGGAGCGACGTAGATTGAACAATTGTGATAGAATTTCGTTGAATTCTTATATTAACCTAAATATAAAATGTCCTAATCTGGTCTCTGATTGCCCTATCATAGAAGTTTAATAGTGCATTGTACTCGCCATTCCTCGCGCTTTAAGATGCCGCCTGGCCCAGTACGCTATCTGAAATAGGAGCCACGTAAGTTGAACAAATGTGACAGAATTTCGTTGAATTCTTATATTAACCATAATGTAAAATGATCTAATAGGGTCTCTGTTCGCCCTACCCTAGAAGCTTAATAGTGCATTTTACTCGTCATTTCATGCGCTTTGAGATGCCGCTTAGCCCAATACGCTCTCTGAAATAGGAGCGACGTAAGTTGAACAAGTGTGATAGAATTTTGCTGAATTCTTAAATTAACTATAATATAAAATGATCTAACCGGTTCTCTGATTGCCCTACTCTAGAAGTTTAATAGTGCATTTTACTCACCATTTCATGCGCTTTGAGATGGCGCTTAGCCCAATACGCTATCTGAAATAGGAGCGACGTAAATTGAACGAATGTGATAGAATTTCGCTGAATTCTTATATTAACCAAAATATAAAATGATCGAAACGGGACTCTGATTGCCCTATCATAGAAGTGTAGTAGTGCATTTTACTCGCCCTTCCACGCGCTTTAAGATGCCGCCCAGCCCAGTACGCTATCTGAAATAGGAGCGACGTAAGTTGAACAAATGTGACAGAATTACGCTGAATTCTTATATTAACCGTAATATAAAATGATCTAATCGGGTCTCTGATTGCCCTATCATAGAAGTTTAATCGTGCATTTTACTCGCCATTCCACGCACTTTAAGTTGCCGCCTAGCCCAGTATGCTATCTGAAATAGGAACGACATAAATTGAACAAATGTGATAGAATTTTGCTGAATTCTTAAATTAACCATAATATGAACTGATCTAATCGGGTCTCTGTTCGCCCTACCCAAGAAGTTTAATAGTGCATTTCTCTCGTCATTTCATGCGCTTTGAGATGCCGCTTAGCCCAATACGCTATCTGAAATAGGAGCGACGTAAATTGGACAAATGTGATAGAATTACGCTGAATTCTTATATTAACCGTAATATAAAATGATCTAATCGGGTCTCTGTTCGCCCTACCCTAGAAGATTACTAGTGCATTTGACTCGTCATTTCATGCGCTTTGAGATGCCGCCTAGCCCAATAAGCTATCTGAAATAGGAGCGTCGTAAATTGAACAAACGTGATAGAATTTCCCTGAATTCTTATATTAACCTTAATGTAAAATGATCTAATCGGGTCTCTGTTCGCCCTACCCTAGAAGTTTAATACTGCATTTCACTCGTCATTTCATGCGCTTTGAGTTGCCGCTTTGCCCAATACGATATCTGAAATAGGAGCGACGTAAGTTGAACAAATGTGATAGAATTTTGCTGAATACTTAAATTAACTATAATATAAAATGATCTAACCGGGTCTCTGATTGCCCTACCCTAGAAGTTTAATAGTGCCTTTCACTCCTCATTTCATGCGCTTTGAGATGCCACTTAGCCCAATACGCTATCTGAAATAGGAGCGACGTAAATTGAACGAATGTGATAGAATTTCGCTGAATTCTTATATTAACCTTAATGTAAAATGATCTAATCGGGTCTTTGTTCGCCCAACCCTAGAAGTTTAATAGTGCATTTCACTCGTCATTTCATGCGCTTTGAGATGACGCTTAGCCCAATACGCTATCTGAAATAGGAGCGACGTAAATTGAACAAATGTGATAGAATTTCGCTGAATTCTTATATTAACCAAAATATAAAATGATCTAATCGGGTCTCTGATTGCCCTATCATAGAAGTTTAATAGAGCATTTTACTCGCCATTTCACGCGCTTAAGATGCCGCCTAGCCCAGTACACTATCTGAAGTAGGAGCGACGTAAATTGAACAAATGTGATAGAATTTTCTGAATTCTTAAATTAACCATAATATAAAATGATGTAATCGGGTCTCTGTTTGCCCTACCCAAGAAGTCTAATAGTGCATTTTTCTCGTCATTTCATGCGCTTTGAGATGCCGCTTAGCCCAATACGCTATCTGAAATAGGAGCGACGTAAATTGAACAAATGTGATAGAATTACGCTGAATTCTTATATTAACCGTAATATAAAATGATCTAATCGGGTCTCTGTTCGCCCTACCCTAGAAGTTTAATAGTGCATTTTACTCGCCATTCCACGCGCTTTAAGATGTCGCCTAGCCCAGTACGCTCTCTGAAATAGGAGCGACGTAAGTTGAACAAATGTGATAGAATTTTGCTGAATTCTTAAATTAACCATAATATAAAATGATCTAACCGGGTCTCTGATTGCCCTACCCAAGAAGTTTAATAGTGCATTTCTCTCGTCATTTCATGCGCTTTGAGATGCCGCTTAGCCCAATACGCTATCTGAAATAGGAGCGACGTAAATTGGACAAATGTGATAGAATTTCCCTGAAATCTTATATTAAACAAAATATAAAATGATCTAAACGGGACTCTGATTGCCCTATCATAGAAGTTTAGTAGTGCATTTTACTCGCCCTTCCACGCGCTTTAAGATGCCGCCCAGCCCAGTACGCTATCTGAAATAGGAGCGACGTAAGTTGAACAAATGTGACAGAATTACGCTGAATACTTATATTAACCGTAATATAAAATGATCTAATCGGGTCTCTGATTGCCCTATCATAGAAGTTTAATCGTGCATTTTACTCGCCATTCCACGCGGTTTAAGTTGCCGCCTAGCCCAGTACGCTATCGGAAATAGGAGCTACGTAAGTTGAACAAATGTGACAGAATTACGCTGCATTCCTATATTAACCGTAATATAAAATGATCTAATCGGGTCTCTGATTGCCCTACCATAGAAGTTTAATAGTGCATTTTACTCGCCATTCCACGCGCTTTAAGATGCCGCCTAGCCCAGTATGCTATCTGAAATAGGAACGACGTAAATTGAACAAATGTGATAGAATTTTGCTGAATTCTTAAATTAACCATAATATGAAATGATCTAATCGGGTCTCTGTTCGCCCTACCCAAGAAGTTTAATAGTGCATTTCTCTCGTCATTTCATGCGCTTTGAGATGCCGCTTAGCCCAATACGCTATCTGATATAGGAGCGACGTAAATTGAACAAATGTGATAGAATTTTGCTGAATGATTAAATTAACCATAATATAAAATGATCTAATCGGGTCTCTGTTTGCCCTACCCTAGAAGTTTAATAGTGCATTTTACTCGCCATTTCATGCGCTTTGAGATGCCGCTTAGCCCAAAACGCTGTCTGAAATGTGAGCGACGTAAATTGAACAAATGTGATAGAATTTCCCTGAATTCTTATATTAACATTAATGTAAAATGATCTAATCGGGTCTCTGTTCGCCCTACCCTAGAAGTTTAATAGTGCATTTTACTCGCCATTTCATGCGCTTTGAGATGCCGCTTAGCCCAATACGCTATCTGAAATAGGAGCGACGTAAGTTGAACAAATGTGATAGAATTACGCCGAATTCTTATATTAACCGTAATATAAAATGATCTAATCGGGTCTCTGTTTGCACTACCCTAGGAGTTTAATAGTGCATTTTACTCGCCATTGCATGTGCTTTGAGATGCCGCATAGCCCAATACGCTATCTGAAATAGGAGCGACGTAAATTGAACAAATGTGATAGAATTTCCGTGAATTCTTATATTAACCTTAATGTAAAATGATCTAACCGGGTCTCTGATCGCCCTACCATAGAAGTCTAATAGTGCATTTCACTCGCCATTTCACGCGCTTTGAGATGCCTCTTAGCCCAATACGCTATCTGAAATAGGAGCGACGTATGTTGAACAAATGTGATAGAATTTCGCTGAATTCTTTTATGAACCATAATGTAAAATGAACTAATCGGGTCTCTGTTCGCCCTAGCCTAGAGGTTTAATAGTGCATTTTACTCGACATTCCACGCGCTTTAAGTTACCTCCTAGCCCAGTACGCTATCTAAAATAGGAGCGACGTAAGTTGAACAAATGTGATAGAATTACGCTGAATTCTTATATTAACCGTAATATAAAATGATCTCATCGGGTCTCTGTTTGCCTTATCCTAGAGGTTTAGTATTGCATTTTCCTCGCCATTTCATGCGCTTTGAGATGCCGCTTAGCCCAATACGCTATCTGAAATAGGAGCGACGTAAGTTGAACAAATGTGATAGAATTTCCCTGAAATCTTATATTAAACAAAATGTAAAATGATCTAATCGGGTCTCTGTTTGCCTTATCCTAGAAGTTTAATAGTGCATTATACTCGCCATTTCATGCGCTTTTAGATGCCGCTTAGCCCAGGACGCTATCTGAAATAGGAACGACGTAAATTGAACAAATGTGATAGAATTTCACTGAATTCTTAAATTAACCTTAATATAAAATGATCTAATCGGGTCTCTGTTTGCCCTACCGTTGAAGTTTAATAGTGCATTTTACTCGCCATTGCATGTGCTTTGAGATGCCGCATAGCCCAATCCGCTATCCGAAATAGGAGCGACGTAAATTGAACAAATGTGATAGAATTTCACTGAATTCTTATATTAACCTTAATGTAAAATGATCTAATCGGGTCTCTGTTCGCCCTACCATAGAAGTCTAATAGTGCATTTCACTCGACATTTCATGCGCTTTCAGATGCCGCTTAGCCCAATACGCTATCTTTAATAGGAGCGACGTAAATTGAACAAATGTGATAGAATTTCGCTGAATTCTTAAATTAACCATAATACAAAATGATCTGATCGGGTCTCTGTTTGCCCTACCCTAAAAGTTTAATGGTGCATTTCACTCGTCATTTCATGCGCTTTGAGATGCCGCTTAGCCCAATACGCTATCTGAAATAGGAGCGACGTAAATTGAACAAATGTGATAGAATTTCGCTGAATTCTTAAATTAACCATAATATAAAATGATCTAGTCGGGTCTCTGATTGCCCTATCATAGAAGTTTAACAGTGCATTTCACTCATCATTTCATGCGCTTTGAGATGTCGCTGTGCCCAATAAGCTATCTGAAATAGGAGCGACGTAAATTGAACAAATGTGATAGAATTTCCCTGAAATCTTATATTAAACAAAATGTAAAATGATCTAATCGGGTCTCTGTTCGCCCTAGCCTAGAAGTATAATCGTGCATTTTACTCGCCATTTCATGCGCTTTGAGATGCCGCTTAGCCCAATACGCTATCTGAAATAGGAACGACGTAAATTGAACAAATGTGATAGAATTTCCCTGAATTCTTATATTAACCTTAATATAAAATGATCAAATCGGGTCTCTGTTCGCCCTACCCTAGAAGTTTAATAGTGCCTTTCACTCGTCATTTCATGCGCCTTGAGATGCCGCTTAGCCCAATACGCTATCTGAAATAGGAACGACGTAAATTGAACAAATGTGATAGCATTACGCTGAATTCTTATATTAACCAAAATATAAAATGATCTAATCGGGTCTCTGTTTGCCTTATCCTAGAAGTTTAATAGTGCATTATACTCGCCATTTCATGCGCTTTTAGATGCCGCTTAGCCCAGGACGCTATCTGAAATAGGAACGACGTAAATTGATCAAATGTGATAGAATTTTGCTGAATTCTTAAATTAACCATAATATAAAATGATCTAATCGGGTCTCTGCTTGCCCTAACCTAGAAGTTTAATAGTGCATTTTACTCGCCATTTCATGCGCTTTGAGATGCCGCATAGCCCAATACGCTATCTGAAATAGGAGCGACGTAAATTGAACAAATGTGATAGAAATACGCTGAACTCTTATATTAACGGTAATATAAAATGATCTAATCGGGTCTCTGTTTGCCTTAACCTAGAAGTTTAATAGTGCATTATACTCGCCATTTCATGCGCTTTTAGGTGCCGCTTAGCCCAGGACGCTATCTGAAATAGGAACGACGTAAATTGAACAAATGTGATAGAATTTCACTGAATTCTTAAATTAACTATAATATAAAATTATCTAATCGGGTCACTGATTGCCCTATCGTAGAAGTTTAATAGTGCATTTTACTCGCCATTCCACGCGCTTTAAGATGCCGCCTAGCCCGGTACGCTATCTGAAATAGGAGCGACGTATATTGAACAAATGTGATTGAATTTTGCTGAATTCTTAAATTAACCATAACATAAAATGATCTAATCGGGTCTCTGTTTGCCCTACCCTAGAAGTTTAATTGTGCATTTTACTCGCCATTTCATGCGCTTTGAGATGCCGCTTAGCCCAATACGCTATCTGAAATAGGAACGACGTAAATTGAACAAATGTGATAGAATTTCGCTGAATTCTTATATTAACCATAATACAAAATGATCTAATCGGGTCTCTGTTTGCCCTACCGTAGAAGTTTTATGGTGCATTTCACTCGTCATTTCATGCGCTTTGAGATGCCGCTTAGCCCAATACGCTATCTGAAATATCAACGACGTAAATTGAACAATTGTGATAGAATTTCGCGGAATTCTTATATTAACCTTAATGTAAAATGATCTAATCGGGTCTCTGTTTGCCTTATCCTAGAAGTTTAATAGTGCATTATACTCGCCATTTCATGCGCTTTTAGATGCCGCTTAGCCCAGGACGCTATCTGAAATAGGAACGACGTAAATTGATCAAATGTGATAGAATTTTGCTGAATTCTTAAATTAACCATAATATAAAATGATCTAATCGGGTCTCTGCTTGCTCTAACCTAGAAGTTTAATAGTGCATTTTACTCGCCATTTCATGCGCTTTGAGATGCCGCATAGCCCAATACGCTATCTGAAATAGGAGCGACGTAAATTGAACAAATGTGATAGAATTTCCGTGAATCCTTATATTAACCTGAATGTAAAATGATCTAATCGGGTCTCTGATCGCCCTACCATAGAAGTCTAATAGTGCATTTCACTCGCCATTTCATGCGCTTTGAGATGCCGCTTAGCCCAATACGCTATCTGAAATAGGAGCGACGTAAGTTGAACAAATGTGATAGAAATACGCTGAACTCTTATATTAACGGTAATATAAAATGATCTAATCGGGTCTCTGTTTGCCTTAACCTAGAAGTTTAATAGTGCATTATACTCGCCATTTCATGCGCTTTTAGGTGCCGCTTAGCCCAGGACGCTATCTGAAATAGGAACGACGTAAATTGAACAAATGTGATAGAATTTCACTGAATTCTTAAATTAACTATAATATAAAATTATCTAATCGGGTCACTGATTGCCCTATCGTAGAAGTTTAATAGTGCATTTTACTCGCCATTCCACGCGCTTTAAGATGCCGCCTAGCCCGGTACGCTATCTGAAATAGGAGCGACGTAAATTGAACAAATGTGATTGAATTTTGCTGAATTCTTAAATTAACCATAACATAAAATGATCTAATCGGGTCTCTGTTTGCCCTACCCTAGAAGTTTAATTGTGCATTTTACTCGCCATTTCATGCGCTTTGAGATGCCGCTTAGCCCAATACGCTATCTGAAATAGGAACGACGTAAATTGAACAAATGTGATAGAATTTCGCTGAATTCTTAAATTAACCATAATACAAAATGATCTAATCGGGTCTCTGTTTGCCCTACCGTAGAAGTTTTATGGTGCATTTCACTCGTCATTTCATGAGCTTTGAGATGCCGCTTAGCCCAATACGCTATCTGAAATATCAACGACGTAAATTGAACAATTGTGATAGAATTTCGCGGAATTCTTATATTAACCTTAATGTAAAATGATCTAATCGGGTCTCTGTTCGCCCTACCCTAGAAGTTTAATAGTGCATTTCACTCGTCATTTCATGCGCTTTGAGATGCCACTCAGCCCAATAAGCTATCTGAAATAAGAGCGACGTAAATTGAACAAATGTGATTGAATTTCGCTGATTTCTTGTATTAACCAAAATATAAAATGATCTAATCGGGTCTCTGATTGCCCTATCATAGAAGTTTAATAGTGCATTTTACTCGCCATTCCACGCGCTTCACGATGCCGCCTAGCCTAGTACGCTATCTGAAATAGGAACGGCGTAAATTGATCAAATGTGATAGAATTACGCCGCATTCTTATATTAACCGTAATATAAAATGATCTAATCTGGTCTCTGTTTGCCATATCCTAGAAGTTTAATAGTGCATTATACTCGCCATTGCATGCGCTTCGAGATGCCGCTTAGCCGAATATGCCATCTGAAATAGGAGCGACGTAAATTGAACAAATGTGATAGAATTTCCCTGAAATCTTATATTAACCGTAATATAAAATGATCTAATCGGGTCTCTGTTTGCCCTACCCTAGAAGTTTAATAGTGCATTTTACACGCCATTTCATGCGCTTTTAGATGCCGCTTAGCCCAGGACGCTATCTGAAATAGGAACGACGTAAATTAAACAAATGTGATAGAATTTCACTGAATTCTTAAATTAACTATAATATAAAATTATGTAATCGGGTCACTGATTGCCCTATCATAGAAGTTTAATAGTGCATTTTACTCGCCATTCCACGCGCCTTAAGTTGCCGCCTAGCCCAGTACGCAATCTGAAATAGGAGCGACGTAAATTGAACAAATGTGATAGAATTTTGCTGAATTCTTAAATTAACCATAACATAAAATGATCTAATCGGGTCTCTGTTTGCCCTACCCTAGATGTTTAATAGTGCACTTTACTCGCCATTTCATGCGCTTCGAGATGCCGCTTTGCCCAATAAGCTATCTGAATTAGGAGCGACGTAAATTGAACAAATGTGATAGAATTTCCCTGAATTCTCATATTAACCTTAATGTAAAATGATCTAACCGGGTCTCTGTTCGCCCTGCCCTAGAAGTTTAATAGTGCATTTCACTCATGATTTCATGCGCTTTGAGATGCCGCTTAGCCCAATACGCTATCTGAAATAGGAGCGACGTAAATTGAACAAATGTGATAGAATTTCTCTGAATTCTTATATTAACCAAAATATAAAATGATCTAATCGGGTCTCTGATTGCCGTATCATAGAAGTTTCATAGTGCATTTTACTCGCCATTCCACGCGCTTTAAGATGCCTCCTAGCCCAGTACGCTATCTGAAATAGGAGCGACGTAAATTGAACAAATGTGATAGAATTACGCTGCATTCTTATATTAACCGTAATATAAAATGATCTAATCGGGTCTCTGCTTGTCTTACCCTAGAAGTTTAATAGTGCATTTTACTCGCCATTTCATGCGCTTTGAGATGCCGCTTAGCCCAGTACGCTGTCTGCAATAGGAGCGACGTAAATTGAACAAATGTGATAGAATATCGGTGAATTATTCAATTAAACATAATATAAAATGATCTAATCGGGTCTCTGTTTGCCCTACCCTAGAAGTTTAACAGTGCATTTTACTCGCCATTTCATGCGCTTTGAGATGCCGCTTATCCCAATACGCTATCTGAAATAGGAGCGACGTAAGTTGAACAAATGTGATAGAATTACGCTGAATTCTTGTATTAACCAAAATATAAATTGACCTAGTCGGGGCTCTGTTTGCCCTATCATAGAAGTTAAATAGTGCATTTCACTCGTCATTTCATGCGCTTTGAGATGCCGCTTAGCCCAATACGCTATCTGAAATAGGAGCGACGTAAGTTGAACAAATGTGATAGAATTACGCTGAATTCTTATATTAACCGTAATATAAAATGATCTAATCGGGTATCTGTTTGCCTTACCCTAGAAGTTTTATAGTGCGTTTTACTCGCCATTTCATGCGCTTTGAGATGCCGGTTAGCCCAATACGCTATCTGAAATAGGAGCGACGTAAATGGAACAAATGTGATAGAATTTCGGTGAATTATTCAATTAACCATAATATAAAATGATCTAATCGGGTCTCTGTTTGCCCTACCCTAGAAGTTTAACAGTGCATTTTACTCGCCATTTCATGCGCTTTGAGATGCCGCTTATCCCAATACGCTATCTGAAATAGGAGCGACGTAAATTGAACAAATGTGATAGAATATCGGTGAATTATTCAATTAAACATAATATAAAATGATCTAATCGGGTCTCTGTATGCCCTACCCTAGAAGTGTAATAGTGCATTTTACTCGCCATTTCTTGTGCTTTGAGATGCCGCTTCGCCCTATACGCTATCTGAAATATCAACGACGTAAATTGAACAAATGTGATAGAATTTCGCGGAATTCTTATATTAACCTTAATGTAAAATGATCTAATCGGGTCTCTGTTCGCCCTACCCTAGAAGTTTAATAGTGCATTTCACTTGTCATTTCATGCGCTTTGAGATGCCGCTCAGCCCAATAAGCTATCTGAAATAGGAGCAACGTAAATTGAACAAATGTGATTGAATTTCGCTGATTTCTTGTATTAACCAAAATATAAAATGATCTAATCGGGTCTCTGTTTGCCCTATCATAGAAGTTTAATAGTGCATTTCACTCGCCATTCCACGCGCTTTAAGATGCCGCCTAGCACATTACGCTATCTGAAATAGGAACGACGTCAATTGAACAAATGTGATACAATTTCCCTGAATTCTTATATTAACCTTAATGTAAAATGATCTAATAGGGTCTCTGTTCGCCCTACCCTAGAAGTTTAATAGTGCATTTCACTCATCATTTCATGCGCATTGAGATGCCGTTTAGCCCAATACGCTATCTGAAATAGGAGCGACGTAAAATGAACAAATGTGATAGAATTTCGCTGAATTCTTATGTTAACCAAAATATAAAATGATCTAATCGGGTCTCTGATTGCCCTATCATAGAAGTTTAATACTGCATTTTACTCGCCATTCCACGTGCTTTAAGATGCCGCCTAGCCCAGTACGCTGTCTGAAATAGGAGCAACGTAAATTGAACAAATGTGATAGAATTTCGCTGAACTCTTATAATAACGAAAATATAAAATGCTCTAATCGGGTCTCTCATTGCCCTATCATAGAAGTTTAATAGCGCATTTTGCTCGCCATTCCACGTGCTTTAAGATGCCGTCTAGCCCAGTACGCTATCTGAAATAGGAGCGACGTAAATTGAACAAATGTGATAGAATTTTGCTGAATTCTTAAATTAACCATAATATAAAATGATCTAATCGGGTCTCTGTTTGCCCATCCCTAGAAATTTAATAGTGCATTTTACTCGCCATTTCATGCGCTTTGAGATGCCGCTTAGCCCAATACGCTATCTGAAATAGGAGCGACGTAAATTGAACAAATGTGATACAATTTCCCTGAATTCTTATATTAACCTTAATGTAAAATGATCTAATAGGGTCTCTGTTCGCCCTACCCTAGAAGTTTAATAGTGCATTTCACTCATCATTTCATGCGCATTGAGATGCCGTTTAGCCCAATACGCTATCTGAAATAGGAGCGACGTAAATTGAACAAATGTGATAGAATTTCGCTGAATTCTTATGTTAACCAAAATATAAAATGATCTAATCGGGTCTCTGATTGCCCTATCATAGAAGTTTAATACTGCATTTTACTCGCCATTCCACGTGCTTTAAGATGCCGCCTAGCCCAGTACGCTATCTGAAATAGGACCGACGTGAATTGAACAAATGTGATAGAATTTTGCTGAATTCTTAAATTAACCATAATATAAAATGATCTGATCGGGTCTCTGTTTGCCCTACCCTAGAAGTTTAATAGTGCATTTTACACGCCATTTCATGCGGTTTGAGATGCCGCTTAGCTCAATACGCTATCTGAAATAGGAGCGACGTAAATTGAACAAATATGATAGAATTTTGCTGAATTCTTAAATTAACCATAATATAAAATGATCTAATCGGGTCTCTGTTTGCCCTACCCTAGAAGTTTAGTAGTGCATTTTACTCGCCCTTCCACGCGCTTTAAGATGCCGCCTAGGCCAGTACGCTATCTGAAATAGGAGCGACGTAAGTTGAACAAATGTGATAGAATTACGCTGAATTCTTAAATTAACCATAATATAAAATAATCTAATCGGGTCTCTGTTTGCCCTACCCTAGAAGTTTAATAGTGCATTTTACTCGCCAATCCACGCGCTTTAAGATTCCGCCTAGCCCAGTACGCTATCTGAAATAGCAGCGACGTAAATTGAACAAATGTGATAGAATTTTGCTGAATTCTTAAATTAACCATAATATAAAATGATCTAATCGGGTCTCTGTTTGTCCTACCCTAGACATTTAATAGTGCATTTTACTCGCCATTCCACGCGATTTAAGATGCCGCCTAGCCCAGTACGCTATCTGAAATAGGAGCGACGTAAATTGAACTAATGTGATAGAATTTCGGTGAATTCTTAAATTAACCATAATATAAAATGATCTAATAGGGTCTCTGTTCGCCCTAGCCTAGAAGTTTAATAGTGCATTTTAATCGACATTTCATGCGCTTTGAGATGCCGCGTAGCCCAATACGCTATCTGAAGTAGGAGCGACGTAAATTGAACAAATGTGATAGAATTTCCCTGAAATCTTATATTAAACCAAACATAAAATGGTCTAATCGGGACTCTGATTGCCCTATCATTGAAGTTTAATAGTGCATTTTGCTCACCATTCCACGCGCTTTAATATGCCGCTTAGCCCAATACGCTATCTGAAATAGGAGCGACGTAAATTGAACAAATGTGATAGAATTTAGCTGAATTCTTATATTAACATTAATGTAAAATGATCTAATCGGGTCTCTGTTCGCCCCACCATAGAAGTCTAATAGTGCATTTCACTCGTCATTTCATGCGCTTTGAGATGCCGCTTTGCCCAATACGCTATCTGAAATAGGAGCGACGTAAATTGAATAAATGTGATAGAATTACGCTGCATTCTTATATTAACCGTAATATAAAATGATCTAATCGGGTATCTGTTTGCCTTACCCTAGAAGTTTAATAGTGCGTTTTACTCGCCATTTCATGCGCTTTGAGATGCCGCTCAGCCCAACACGCTATCTGAAATAGGAGCGACGTAAATGCAACAAATGTGATAGAATTTTGCTGAATTCTTAAATTAACCATAATATAAAATGATATAATCGGGTCTCTGATTGCCCTATCATAGAAGTTTAGTAGTGCATTTTACTCGCCATTCTACGCGCTTAAAATTCCGCGTAGCCCAGTACGCTATCTGAAATAGGAGCGACGTAAGTTGAACAAATGTGATAGAATTTCGCTGAATTCTTTTATTAACCATAATGTAAAATGAACTAATCGGGTCTCTGTTCGCCGTAGCCTAGAAGTTTAATAGTGCATTTTATTCGCCATTTCATGCGCTTTGAGATGCCGCTTAGCCGAATACGCTATCTGAAATAGTAGCGACGGAAATTGAACGAATGTTATAGAATTTCCCTGAAATCTTATATTAAACAAAATATAAAATGATCTAATCGGGTCTCTGATTGCCCTACCATTGAAGTTTAATAGTGCATTTTGCTCACCATTCCACGCGCATTAAGATGCCGCTTAGCCCAAAGCGCTATCTGAAATAGGAGCGACGTAAATTGAACAAATGTGATAGAATTTCGCTGAATTCTTAAATTATCCATAATATAAAATGATATAATCGGGTCTCTGTTTGCCCTACCCTAGCAGTTTAATAGTGCATTTTACTGGTCATTTCATGCGCTTTGAGAAGCCGCATAGCCCAATACGCTATCTGAAATAGGAACGACGTAAATTGAACAAATGTGATAGAATTTTGCTGAATTCTTAAATTAACCATAATATAAAATGATCTAATCGGGTCTCTGTTTGCCCTACCCTTGAAGTTTAATAGTGCATTTTACTCGCCATTTCATGCGCGTTGAGATGCCGCTTCTCCCAATACGCTATCTGAAATAGAGCGACGTAAATTGAACAAATGTGATAGAACTTCGCTGAATTCTTATATTAACCAAAATATAAAATGATCTAACCGGGTCTCTGTTTGCCTTATCCTAGAAGTTTAATAGTGCATTATACTCGCTATTTCATGCGCTTTTAGATGCCGCCTATCCCAGTACGCTATCTGAAATGGGAGCGACGTAAATTGAACAAATGTGATAGAATTACGCTGCATTCTTATATTAACCGTAATATAAAATGATCTAATCGGGTATCTGTTTGCCTTACCATAGAAGTTTAATAGTGCGTTTTACTCGCCATTTCATGCGCTTTGAGATGCCGCTCAGCCCAACACGCTATCTGAAATAGGAGCGACGTATATTGAACAAATGTGATAGAATTTTGCTGAATTCTTAAATTAACCATTATATAAAATGATATAATCGGGTCTCTGATTGCCCTATCATAGAAGTTTAGTAGTGCACTTTACTCGCCATTCTACGCGCTTAAAATGCCGCGTAGCCCAGTACGCTATCTGAAATAGGAGCGACGTAAGTTGAACAAATGTGATAGAATTTCGCTGAATTCTTTTATTAACCATAATGTAAAATGAACTAATCGGGTCTCTGTTCGCCGTAGCCTAGAAGTTTAATAGTGCATTTTATTCGCCATTTCATGCGCTTTGAGATGCCGCTTAGCCGAATACGCTATCTGAAATAGTAGCGACGGAAATTGAACGAATGTTATAGAATTTCCCTGAAATCTTATATTAAACAAAATATAAAATGATCTAATCGGGTCTCTGATTGCCCTACCATTGAAGTTTAATAGTGCATTTTGCTCACCATTCCAGGCGCATTAAGATGCCGCTTAGCCCAAAACGCTATCTGAAATAGGAGCGACGTAAATTGAACAAATGTGATAGATTTTCCCTGAATTCTTGTATTAACCTTAATGTAAAATGATCTAATCGGGTCTCTGTTCGCCCCACCATAGAAGTCTAGTAGTGCATTTCACTCGTCATTTCATGCGCTTTGAGATGCCGCTTAGCCCAATACGCTATCTGAAATAGGAGCGACGTAAATTGAAAAAATGTGATAGAATTTCGCTGAATTCTTAAATTATCCATAATATAAAATGATATAATCGGGTCTCTGTTTGCCCTACCCTAGCAGTTTAATAGTGCATTTTACTGGACATTTCATGCGCTTCGAGAAGCCGCATAGCCCAATACGCTATCTGAAATAGGAACGACGTAAATTGAACAAATGTGATAGAATTTTGCTGAATTCTTAAATTAACCATAATATAAAATGATCTAATCTGGTCTCTGTTTGCCTTATCCTAGAAGTTTAATAGTGCATTATACTCGCCATTCCACGCGCTTTAAGATGCCGCCTAGCCCAGTACGCTATCTGAAATAGGAGCGACGTAAATTGAACAAATGTGATAGAATTACGCTGCATTCTTATATTAACCGTAATATAATATGATCTAATCGGGTCTCTGTTTGCTATACCCTAGAAGTTTAACAGTGCCTTTTACTCGCCATTTCATGCGCTTTGAGATGCCGCTTAGCCCAATACGCTATCTGAAATAGGAGCGGCGTAAATTAAAGAAATGTGATAGTATTTCGCTGAATTCTTAAATTAACCATAATATAAAATGATCTAATCGGGTCTCTGTGTGCCGTACCCTAGAAGTTTATTAGTGTATTTTACTCGCCATTTCTTCCGCTTTGAGATGCCGCTTATCCCAATACGCTATCTGAAATATGAGCGACGTAAATTGAACAAATGTGATAGAATTTCGCTGAATTCTTATATTAATCTTAATGAAAAATGATCTAATCGGGTCTCTGTTCGCCCTACCCTAGAAGGTTAATAGTGCATTTTACTCGCCATTCCTCGCGCTTTAATATGCCGCTTAGCCCAATACGCTATCTGAAATAGGAGCGACGTAAATTGAACAAATGTGATAGAATTTCCCTGGATTCTTATATTAACATTAATGTAACATGATCTAATCGGGTCTCTGTTCTCCCCACCATAGAAGTCTAATAGTGCATTTCACTCGTCATTTCATGCGCTTTGAGATGCCGCTTTGCCCAATACGCTATCTGAAATAGGAGCGACGTAAATTGAACAAATGTGATAGAATTACGCTGCATTCTTATATTAACCGTAATATAAAATGATCTAATCGGGTATCTGTTTGCCTTACCCTAGAAGTTTAATAGTGCGTTTTACTCGCCATTTCATGCGCTTTGAGATGCCGCTCAGCCCAACACGCTATCTGAAATAGGAGCGACGTAAATTGAACAAATGTGATAGAATTTTGCTGAGTTCTTAAATTAACCATAATATAAAATGATATAATCGGGTCTCTGATTGCCCTATCATAGAAGTTTAGTAGTGCATTTTACTCGCCATTCTACGCGCTTAAAATGCCGCGTAGCCCAGTACGCTATCTTAAATAGGACCGACGTAAGTTGAACAAATGTGATAGAATTTCGCTGAATTCTTTTATTAACCATAATGTAAAATGAACTAATCGGGTCTCTGTTCGCCGTAGCCTAGAAGTTTAATAGTGCATTTTATTCGCCATTTCATGCGCTTTGAGATGCCGCTTAGCCGAATACGCTATCTGAAATAGTAGCGACGGAAATTGAACGAATGTTATAGAATTTCCCTGAAATCTTATATTAAACAAAATATAAAATGATCTAATCGGGTCTCTGATTGCCCTATCATTGAAGTTTAACAGTGCATTTTGCTCACCATTCCACGCGCATTAAGATGCCGCTTAGCCCAAAACGCTATCTGAAATAGGAGCGACGTAAATTGATCAAATGTGATAGAATTTCCCTGAATTCGTGTATTAACCTTAATGTAAAATGATCTAATCGGGTCTCTGTTCGCCCCACCATAGAAGTCTAATAGTGCATTTCGCTCGTCATTTCATGCGCTTTGAGATGCCGCTTAGCCCAATACGCTATCTGAAATAGGAGCGACGTAAATTGAACAAATGTGATAGAATTTCGCTGAATTCTTAAATTAACCATAATATAAAATGATCTAATCGGGTCTCTGTTTGCCCTACCCTAGCAGTTTAATAGTGCATTTTACTCGTCATTTCATGCGCTTTGAGATGCCGCATAGCCCAATACGCTATCTGAAATAGGAACGACGTAAATTGAACAAATGTGATAGAATTTTGCTGAATTCTTAAATTAACCATAATATAAAATGATCTAATCGGGTCTCTGTTTGCCCTACCCTTGAAGTTTAATAGTGCATTTTACTCGCCATTTCATGCGCTTTGAGATGCCGCTTCTCCCAATACGCTATCTGAAATAGAGCGATGTAAATTGAACAAATGTGATAGAATTTCGCTGAATTCTTATGTTAACCAAAATATAAAATGATCTAATCGGGTCTCTGATTGCCCTATCATAGAAGTTTAATACTGCATTTTACTCGCCATTCCACGTGCTTTATGGTGCCGCCTAGCCCAGTACGCTATCTGAAATAGGAACGACGTAAATTGAACAAATGTGATAGAATTTCCGTGAATTCTTATATTAACCTTAACGTAAAATGATCTAATCGGGTCTCTGATCGCCCTACCATAGAAGTCTAATAGTGCATTTCACTCGCCATTTCATGCGCTTTGAGATGCCTCTTAGCCCAATACGCTATCGGAAATAGGAGCGACGTAAGTTGAACAAATGTGATAGAATTTCCCTGAAATCTTATATTAAACAAAATATAAAATGATCTAATCGGGTCTCTGATTGCCCTCTCATAGAAGTTTAGTACTGCATTTTACTCGCCATTCCACGCGCTTTAAGATGCCGCCTAGCCCAGTACGCTATCTGAAATGGGAGCGACGTAAGTTGAACAAATGTGATAGAATTACGCTGAATTCTTATATTAACCGTAATATAAAATGATCTAACCGGGTCTCTGTTTGCCTTATCCTAGAAGTTTAATAGTGCATTATACTCGCTATTTCATGCGCTTTTAGATGCCGCCTATCCCAGTACGCTATCTGAAATGGGAGCGACGTAAGTCGAACAAATGTGATAGAAATACGCTGAATTCTTATATTAACGGTAATATAAAATGATCTAATCGGGTCTCAGTTTGCCTTATCCTAGAAGTTTAATAGTGCATTATATTCGCCATTTCATGCGCTTTTAGATGCCGCTTAGCCCAGGTCGCTATCTGACATAGGAACGACGTAAATTGAACAAATGTGATAGAATTTCACTGAATTCTTAAATTAACTATAATATAAAATTATCTAATCGGGTCACTGATTGCCCTATCATAGAAGTTTAATAGTGCATTTTACTCGCCATTCCACGCGCTTTAAGTTGCCGCCTAGCCCAGTACGCTAACTGAAATAGGAGCGACGTAAATTGAACAAATGTGATAGAATTTCCCTGAAATCTTATATTAAACAAAATATAAAATGATCTAATCGGGTCTCAGATTGCCCTATCATAGAAGTTTAGTAGTGCATTTTACTCGCCCTTCCACGCGCTTTAAGATGCCGCCCAGCCCAGTACGCTATCTGAAATAGGAGCGACGTACGTTGAACAAATGTGATAGAATTACGCTGAATTCTTATATGAACCGTAATATAAAATGATCTAATCGGGTCTCTGTTTCCCTAACCCTAGAAGTTTAAAAGTGCATTTTATTCGCCACTTCATGCGCTTTGAGATGCCGCTTAGCCCAATGCACTATCTGAAATAGGAGCGACGTAAATTGAACGAATGTTATAGAATTTCGCTGAATTCTTAAATTAACCATAATATAAAATGATCTAATCGGGTCTCTGTATGCCCTACCCTAGAAGTGTAATAGTGCATTTTACTCGCCATTTCTTGCGCTTTGAGATGCCGCTTAGCCCAATACGCTATTTGAAATAT